>VZTF01007236.1:0-17802 GCA_013397755.1 Cnemophilus loriae
GCCGGACCCTGCCGCCACCGCCCCTTCCTTACCCCGTCCGGTCCGCGCCCGCCTCTCGGGGCGGCTCCGTAGGGCGGCCCGCCCCCGGTGTCCTGTGCCCTCGGTATCCCGTGCCCTCGCTGTCCTGTGCCCCGAGTGTCCAGTGCCATGTGCATCCTTTTGTCCCTGATGTCCCATGCCCCGAGTGCCCTGTGCCCTGGGTGTCCCCTTCCTTGTGTGTCTTGTGCCCTGGGTGTCCTCTCTCAAATGAAGTTTATCATTAGAATATTAAAACTAATTTGATTTTTCTCCTTCCACACCTCATCCCATCCCTGGGCTGCTTTGGTTTGCTATTGTCAATCATGGCACAACCTTCTAGAAATTACTGTGTGTTGCCTTTCAGTGCCTTCATTAAAATGCATCCTTGCCAGGGAGCTCTTTATCCTTATTATGCATATTAATAAGGCTGGGTAGCAATAATTAAGTGATGACTAATATGTTCGTGAGTGAAAGTATCCAGCATGGGCTGGAATTTGTAGGTAAATAAGTTATATATGTTATTAAAAAATCTTGAGGGTAATAATTAAAATTTCCTGAGATATAATAATTTAAAATGATAATTTTTTGTCCTTTTACAGTTACAGCAGACAGGACACTTCAGTGCCGTGCTCCCTTGTATCAAGAAACTCAACTCAGGTGGAGCTGCGGGAGGTGGTGCCGCTGCCCTGGGTGGCTTCAGCTGTCCCACGGGATGTGGCAGAGTCCCTCTGGCTGTCACAAACCCTGTCACAGGGGGAAGGGCTGTGCTGGACCAGGGGGAGCCTGGGGAGCGGTGGGCAGAGATGCTGCACCAAAGCAAAACCACTTAAGGTCAGCATAGACATTCCAGAGAATCACCACTGCCAGGGCCTCCCCACCCTGCCAGGGAACAATTCCTTCCCAATATCCCATCCATCCCTGCCCCCTGGCAGTGGGAAGCCATTCCCTGTGTCCTGTCCCTCCAGCCCTTGTCCCCAGTCCCTCTCCAGCTCTCCTGGAGCCCCTTTAGGCCCTGCAAGGGGCTCTGAGCTCTCCCTGGAGCCTTCTCCTCTCCAGGTGAGCACCTCCAGCTCTCCCAGCCTGGCTCCAGAGCAGAGGGGCTCCAGCCCTGGAGCAGCTCCGGGGCTTCATCTGGACTGAACAACGAAATTTAACAAAACCACTGATGCAGACGTGCTATGGGGACTGATACAGCCACAAGAGGTTCCTGATGGAGCCCGTGCGTGAATTCAGCAGCTGCTGCACCATTCAGGCTGCTTTGGGGCATTTTTGGGGATGGCTGTTGCTCGTTTCAGTTCTTCCCTCCTTCCCTGGTGTAGCCAGAATTCTTTTCTCCTAACACTTTGAGAAACTTGTGAAGAGCTGAAGAGGAGACAGAGTCAGTGTGCAGCTTTACAGAGATCTTTTGCATTTCCTGTGGGATTTCTTGTGCTCTCTGTGGTGCAGGTGATAATGGGGAAGGAAGGAGTGGTGACAGAAATCCATGTAAAGCAGAATACATCTGAAGAACTCTGAATTTCAGAGAGTTGGGGGTGGTGCTCAGCTTCCTGGAGGAGGAATTGCAGATACAAATACTTGGATATGTGTTTGAAGTGAGATTTGGGCTCCCTGGTGTTTCTGGGCTCTTTTAAAAGTTGACCCATATATCATTTCTCTGGAATTGTAAGATTTTTGAGTTCTCTGTTCTGTGAATGTATCAGTGACTCCTTTCCAATTACAATTTTCATTTTTCTTATTTCATTTTCCATAATTAAGTGTTAGGCTTCCATAGGAAACATTATCTCTAAACCACTGGTGTTGCATAGCAGCTGCATCATACGTGATTTTAATGCGCAGGTTTTTTAAAAATACCTTTTGCAGTTAATTTCTTGGCTTATATTGTGGTGGTTTTGGCAGTGCTGGGTTAACAGTTGGGCTTGATGACCTCAAAGCTCTTTTCCAGCCTAAATGATTCTGTGATTCTTTGTTATTTTACAGGTTTTCCAGTAGATAGAATCAGTGGTCACAGGCAGAATTTGCTGCGTGTAACAGAGGGGGTTTTTACTCAGGCTCAAAAGAGTAATTTAATTTCATTCTCGTGAAAGTTAAATGCTGTTTGCTCAGATTAAAGGAGAAAGAACCACTCTTCCCATTTCAGCCCCCACATCTCTGAGTGCCTGTTTATCCCAGAGAGAAGGCGGCAGCCACCAGTTTGTGCTGGGAGGCAGCCTGGGATAAATAACAAACCCTCTAATTAAGAGCCAGCGGATCCTAATTGACTTACGTTAGTCTTCCAGCTGGGCTTAGCCTTCCTCTCCTGTCATGGCATGAGCATCCTTTGTTTAAGGCACCCTGAGGTAGGAAAACTCAGCCCCTCCGAGAGGCTGCAGCCTTGTGAAGTGTTGGAAGTTGTTATTTTAGGAGCTTATTTTAGCGACTCCTGAGCTGAGCATTGAGAATATATAGAGCAGCATTTAGGGAAAACGTCCGTGTGGTGGTGGCTTCCTTTACCATGAGCTGCAGCTCTGCCAGCCAAGCTGAGCTGAGCCATTTAAGGAACACTGGAGCTTTGAGTGAAGTTTAAACTTAGAAACTTTGCTGGAGTGCACCGGATGCTGGGGGAAACCAGAACACACTTTTTGGATTGTCAGACCAAAGGCAGGAGGGTTCCCGCAGAGCCCTCCTCCTTGTGGAGCTTCTGTTTCATATTTAGATTTTGTTTTTTAATACCCAAAGAGCTTTTAGTTGGGTTCTGACCGTGGTGGCCTGGAAATTGGGCTAAATTAAAGCAGGTTTTCTTTGTTTACTTAAAAGTGCTAACAGACTTGGACAGTCCTGCAGCGTTTTTCAGGACTTACATCATTCTAAAATAGAATTGATTCAAAACAAATTTGATAAGAAGGTAATTCTCACTTGATGTGTTTGCATCTACCCCAAAGGAAGAGCTGAGCCTGGGCAGGTGTGCTGAGGGAGAATCTGGATTTGATGTGAAATATTAAGAAGTTTATTTATTTTAATTGCTGGAAGATCCAAGAGAACACAAGGAGTTAAAGTAGCTGGAAGATGCAGGAGAAGTTGGGAGCCTGATCCTCAGTAAGTAAATGCCATTCCCACTCAGGGTGTATCAGATGCTCCCACACTATCCAGCTTCTTATTTTGGGTGGTTTGAGGTTTTATGAATCCCCAGACAGAAAGCCAGGGATGTCTTCCCAAACCGTGCCAAAAGATGAGGGTGATCCATTGAGTCATGGAAGTTTTGTGCACATTTGTTCATCACAGCTGTATGAGACAGCAGCTGTATTACAACACCTCTAAAAAATTATATATTAGCATCAAACTCTGAGCCACAATTATTTATCACATCTTTTAACACAGTATCACAGTGGTTTTAACTCTAGTTTAGCCTTCTCTTCTCAGCCTGCTGCCACAAAGAGCTGACAAACCCATGAATAATCCCATAGTAAGTCCAATTGCGGAAACACAGCTGATTTGGAGAAGACAAACAATGTGTCCTCTTGCTTCCATCACTGAAAAATGCGAGTTTCTGGTTTGCCTTACTCCTGCAAAAAATGCACAGAGCAAAAAGAGAAGAATTATCTTAGAGGAGCAGAATTATGTTCTGATTAAGGCATAATTAATAATGTGTACATAACTGATAGTGTGAACATAATTAACAATGTGTACAATTCCCTGTTGCAGGGCCAGCCTGTCCTAAATCGCACTGATATGAACTGAAAAGAACAGAATTTCATTCTGAGAATGCAGGTAACTGGTGATGATACCCAAATCAGAAGAAAAATAACTTTCATGGGTCAAAACCTGCTGGTTTTACCTGCACAGGTGTGTGAAACCTCTGAGTGGCTGCTGTTGTACAGTTCGAAATTCAACAACTGTGTGAAGATCTGTTGCTTCCTCTGCTTTAAAGGCCTAACCAAGAGTCTTCTGAAGTAATCCAAAAGCTCTTTGTGGGTGAGAGGAGCTGCAGATTCAGTTGCAAACTCCAGGAAAGTGCTGATGGATTTATTTCCCTGAGTGAACCCCTGGCACTGAGCGCTGACACCAAAGCCTCAGCCTGCGCCCGACTGTTTGGAGTGCCTTGACCAGGGGTTTGTAAGGCCTTTCCCAGCTAGTAATTGGTGACTGGATGTGGTCAGGGCAGGCAGATAAACACTGGAGGAAGGGGGTGAATCACTGGGTAAATATCCTATCGATGCTGTAGGAGCTGCTGTTACTCACAGCACCTTTGGGGGGACGTGACATGTTTGTTTTCAGGAAAATGTTACTTGAAAGAAGAATTGAGGTTAGATGTGTTCCAAATCTGCAGCTCCACACCTTCCTCATGCATCTCTTGTCTCCTTCAGACCAGTTTAACATCTCCCCTTCTTCCTTCCTACTGATCCCCCACTCTGAGGTCACAGCAGAGAAGTTTCCATTCTGTAAATGCCAGGGTAGTTGCATCATTAAAAGCCCCCGAAGCAGATGGTATGGGTTAAAGCAAAAAGGCTTTTTTTTGGCCAGTGAAGCAGCATTATAGTGATTAGAGCAGCCTGTTGGCAGTTTCTGTCAGCAATTTTTGCAAGCATGTAATATATAAAAGGATAAAAATGCCATTTACTGTGATTTGCTCACCACAGAAAGAGGCCAGAGCGATACAGTACCAAAATCAGGAAGAAAAGCCCTGCAAGGAGTTTTCTGTCCTCTCTTTTCCACTTTTCCAGGATCCTGATGGACAAATAAATCTGCTTGAAGAGTGTCACCCTCCTTGTGGCTGCTGGGGCACCCCATTAGGCAGCAGCCCCTGGGCAACCTGAGCCATCCTGAATTACTGGGATACCTTCCACCCCAGGCCATTCCATGATTCCATGATCCTTCAGCTGATGGATCCACCACCCTTGCTGGGAGCCAAGAGGAGCCACAGCAGAATGCTGGGTGCCACCCTTTGTGTGCATCTAGGTAAAGAGTTTATTCATTCCTGTTTACAGTGTTGAGACTTAACCATTAAAAAGCCCTAATTAGCAGACAAATTAGATATTTAATCACCCTGTTTCAAGAAGAAGCATGGAGTGATATATGATTTGTATATAGATGTGCTGAAATTAATTCTCCAACCCTCTACTGTTTATTTTATTCGTAAGGAAAAATCTTTGTTCAGAAGAAAGAAAAATCAACATTTATTTCAGTGTGGCCAGGACATTCCCTTTATGCTGTGTGTTCACTGAACTCCTCATTTCCAGCCCTCAGCTCCCAAATGCTCCCACTCTGCCACAGCAAAGTCCTCAGCAAAGCTGGATAGTTTTGAAATTATGGAGCACATTTTTGAAGACAAAAACCTCATTTCTGAGCTTTGAACTCCATGAAATTTGCCACGATTTGTAAAATATCTCTACCCTGAGTTATGGTGCAAAGTTTCAGCAAAAACCTGAATATTAACCAACAATACGTAGAAAATCCCAGGCAAGATGCTGCAGTGACACCCTAAAATCCTCCTCCAGTTCCTGCTTTCCTGATCCACTTGGCATGAAATGTTTTCTTGACTTCCACTTACTATTCTCATAAAAACCACAGGGGTTTCTTCTCACTGCTACTTGTTTTGTCCAAGAGCCAGTAATTGGTACCATGCGAATTCACATTTTGCAGTGACGGAACAGAAGTGGGGTTCCAAAAAATCACTTCAGCATCTCAACCTCTGGCAAACACCAGGGCTACAACCCCCGAGTCTCTAAGAATCCATGGATTTACACATCAAGTAGCTTATTTTACTCCTGCTGGTAACCCCTGTGTGAATATTTACAGCTCGAAAAGAATTATGATAAAAAATTAATAGTTGTTAGATTTTTGTGAAAATTCTGTTGCCTCTTCAGACTGGAATTGTTTTACCCTTGGTTTGCACATACTCACTTGAAATATTAATGATAATTTTAGTTATTGGTAACATATCTAGCTAAGTTGGGTGCACTAAAAATTATGTCTGTGGTATGAACCAGTGAACAATTAATGATGCCAGAACAAGAGTGAAAAATTAAAATCTGAGTCAGAGCACCCTGAGAAGCGTTAAGGTACATTTGAAAGGCTTGGTGGGAGGGTTTGGATTCTCCAGCCCCCCGTGGGTTACCTCTCCTCTCCAGGCTACTTGGATCATCTTCCCCCTGATAGCCTTGGCTTAACTGAGCTGTGTGTGAGAAACATTCGCTCAACAACTGCAGGCGCCGGCACCGCAGGGAGCCCTTCAGCTGGGCTGGGAGGGAGCGGTGGCATTCTGCAAACCCCTGCAGTCTAAAGCCTCTTTGGAACCCCTAAGGCAGCGGAGAGATCCTTTGATTCGAAATCTTTTTGAGCTGGGCTCACCTATTGCAGCTCTCAGCCTCGCTGGGGCATTAATAGGCCTTCCAATTTCCCCCTGTTTGTTTGACTGGATCCTTTTTCCAGCATTCAGCCTTGGTGGCCACAATGGAATCATTTCAGGTGACGAAAACCCCTAACAGTGGGCTCTCAATTCTAATGGAGACATTTTTAGCTGGTATTGTTAGAAATGAAGTAAAAAAAATGAACACAGGCTTTCAAACTGGAAGCACACAGGTACTTTTAAGGAGCTGGTCTGGATAATTGTTAAAGAAAGACACGGAGGCCTGTCCCTGGCATTTCCCTGTTCCTCCGGAGCCCAGCTGGCAGAAGGAGCAGGGCAGCGGTGGGACTGAGGTGAGGGGCGCTGTGCCCCGACCCTTCTTTGCTCTCTGTGCCACTTCTCCCCAGGAGCTCGAAGGAACCAGCAGCCCACCCCAGCAGAGTTCCGAATCCCAGCCCAGCTCACTGGGGCGCAGAGGGACCGCCGGCATTAATCCGAGCGGGAATGCTGCGAATTCCTGCCTGCTCTTTCTGTCCCGGGCGCGGCTGCTGCTGGGGAGAGCAGGGCTGCCGGAGGAGAGCAGGGCTGGCAGCTCCTGGCATTCCAGGACACGGATTGGCACCAGCGGGTCTCTCAGGTGCTGCTCCCTCTGCCAGGCTGGACACAGGAGCAATCCAAGGTCAATCCACCTCCCTTTCCTGGCTTTTGGGTTATTTTTTGGAGTTACCGAATTGTCTGAGGCAAAATAAGAATGGAGATATTTTGGAATGTTTGGCCTCAGCATCACAGAAAGCAAGGCTGGGAGAATTCACTGACAGCTCATTGTCTTGCCACTTGGGAGCTGTTCTTTCCCTGATCTTAAGATCCTAAGGAGATTTTCACGGGGAATTCTGTTTTCTTTAGATTGTTTATTTACTGAGGCCCTGGCACAGGGTGCCCAGAGCAGCTGTGGCTGCCCCTGGATCCCTGGCAGTGCCCAAGGCCAGGACACTGGGGCTTGGAGCAGCCTGGGACAGTGGGAGGTGTCCCTGCCATGGCAGGGGTGGCACTGGATGGGCTTTAAGGTCCCTTCCAACCCAAACCATTCCATGACTCCATGAGAACTGCTACTCATGCAGCAGGAAGTAAGAACCGCTCATGAAGCAGGACTCCATCTGATAGAAAAGTCACAGAAATAAATTCTCTTTCTTGTGCAATGACATTTCCAGTGAATTTGGCTTTTTTCTCCGGGTATATTCACCACTGGTGACACTGAATGGTTCAGCACAGTGTCCACCACAGTTAGTTCATTAAATGTTAAAGTCAGCACTAATCTTTAACCCAAACCTCTCATTTATACCATACTTGATGTGTGCAAAAGAAATAGGAATATGGAAATTTATTTATTTATTTACAAACATTTTTAAAGCTTATGATACTTAGTTCTGAAGGCTTCATCTTCTGGGTCTTATCAATACCTCTCTTAGTCAAGAGGAAGAAGGAAAACGAACTTTTACAGTGGACATTCATCATCTTTAAAACTGAACTGTCACTAAGACAGACCCCTGCCAGGATAGGTCCATTAAATGTACTTAAGATTCATAAAACTTTCACAAGCAAAGAGATCTAATAAGCCCAAAGAGGTCTGTTAGACAAAGAGAAATCAGAGCTCTCCTGGTCCATTTGCACCCTCAGCTGAGTTTCTGGGGTTGTTTTAACTTGCTGGTCCCTCCCTGAGTTTGAAAGGCTGTTCCGTTTTAATTAACCTGGTGCCTGTTCAAATTTGGAACAAGGTGGGAGGTTCAGGGTGAAGTCACAGAGATGGAGCAATGTGATCTGATACATCCTTACTGGGGGAGGAACTGTTCCTCCTCCTCTCTGCATTCCTGGAGCTTACCACGTGCTGGCTCTGCTTGGGCCCCTCCAGCTGCAAACCGAGCAGAAAACACAGTTTTTATCTGGCACAGCTGAGAGCTCCTTGCCAGGCAGGGAATTTTATCAGCTCACCAAAGTCTAATGAGTGCTATCCTTGGAACATCAGGGTGGAAGCAGAACCACACTGGAGCACACTGGAGCTCCAGGCACAGGAGGCTGCAGGGCTTTCCAGATACCTCTGCTCCTGGAACAAGGAATTCAGGACGGGCGCAAACCCCTTCTGTGAGCTTTGCTGGGCTGGGAAAGCTCCTGGTACAATTGGCATTCCCCAGTGGTGGTTCCCACCCAGTGCAAAACCCAGCTGGTTTTGATTGCAGGACGCTCTGTTTGTGCCAGACGTCTCCTCCAGCCCTCTGCCCTCAGGAAAGGCAGCTGAGCACACCAGGGCTGGGACATCTCTGTGCCCTCAGGCATCGAACAGTGCTGAAAATGCTCCCAGCTGGCACAACCTTTGCAGAAAAGGAGGAGGGAAAAAAGCACAGTAAGTGTTGCCTGTTGAACAAAGCAGGGATCTCTGACTGATCCCCAAAACCCTCCCAAAACAGCCCCCACAGTTCATACCGAGGGCTGAGAGGGCTGACGGGACAGCCCTGACTGCAGCCTGCCTGAACAGCCAAACCAACCTGCTCTGCATCTTTTCCACCGTTTCTTATCAAAACACTGCCCTGATACAGGGAGGCTCTTACAAAACATAATAAAGCCTGCTGCTGCCGGGGAATGATTGCTGCTAGCATTTATTTTTCCACAATTATTTTCAGGGTTGTCCTTTCGAGGCAGACCAGATCAAGGAGTGGTGCGTGCAGTACCTCATCCCAGGATAAATCCAGGGAGGCTCTATGACTCAGGAATGACTCACTGCTCCTCCTCTGTTCCTTCCAGACTCTTGGGGGTGTGCTAATTTATTGTCAGTCTGTATCTGCAGTCAATTATTCCCCCCAGCTCAGCTCTCCTGTGCAGAAGGAATTCAGGCACGTTCTGCTCATTCCTCACCTCTCCAGAGGGATAAACAGGTGAGCAGACAGTGTCACCTTCACTTGGCACCCAGAGAAAAGGGGGAGGTATTTTTCCTGCCTTGAATAACATGTCCAGGTTAATGATTTGGAACTAGATTGTTCCTACCAAACCCCCCAAATCCCAATTACTAAACTAAGATTGACCTTTCAGAGAGTTATTTCAAAAAACTTGGATAAAATAAGGTAGGTATGACTCAAACAACAGGAGGAAAGTGTCCTCATCACAGTTAAGGCACACAAATTGCTTTTACTGTCAGAATCAAGCATTCAGAATAAAAAACACAAAACAAGAATGATTAATCTTTTTTTTTTCTCTTCAGCAAGGCAGATTGAAGCATCCCAGTGGAGCTGCAGGGGAAGTGTTTAAACAATGCCCCCTTAGTCTCCAGCAAGTCCTCGCTGGTAGGAATACAAGAAAAGAAAAAATAACTAAAATAAGTGATTATTACATATGCATATACAGGATACCTAAGCCCAGAGAATCACAGAAGCATGAAAAATACTGAGTAGCAAATAGGCTTGTTCAGCTCTTCCCAGCCAAATCTGGGGAGCCTGAGGACACAGCAGATACAGCAGAAATGCATAAAAAATAATTTTTCCAGTGGCAATGCTGATTTAAAAATCCCTTCCCCCATGTCATTCATCTCACGCCCATCTGATTTTTCCACCTCCCTCCTCCCAGTTTGTTTTGTGAGACATTTTTCAGTGGCAGCAATGGCTCAAGGTACAGCCCTTTTACCATTTCCAACTGCTTATTCCCAACCTTGTGGTATCCTGGCACAAGGGGCTGTGTGGGAAATGCTTGCTCTGCACAGACTGGGGCTGGAGTGGCCCTGAACTGGCCTTGCAAATCAAAGACAGATTGAAAACACAGGTGCAGAATGGCAAAATAGCAGTGAAATATAATTTTGGAGTTGTATACTTTAAAATGTAAACAAATCCCCACATCCCAAATTCATAGAGTTATAGAATCCTGGAATGGTTTGGGCTGGGAGGGACCTTAAAGACCTTGTCCCAGCCCTCTGCCAAACACCTCTCATTAAATGTTCTAATCAGCCAAACCTTCTGAGGCAGTAACGAGCTCTCAGAAACCACACAATGCTGCAACTTGACATTATTATATATTCAAATCATTTTATTAGGCACAGTGTGGGAAGCTTGGCTGTTTTTCAAAATATCTGCATCCAAAATAAGTCCCCACACCTATAAAAATAGCAGCTGCAGACAGACTCCAGATCAGAGTGTTATTCACAACATCAGACTTGTGATCAATAGCTGGGAGAGCGTTGCCAGAAATATCCTGCCCTGGGAAACGCTTCCTGCTGCCTCAGAACAGGTTGTGCTCCTGTCCTTCTGCAGTTTCTCCTGGATTTCATCTCCCAGCACACAGAGAAGAGGCAAAGCTGCCTGGCTCTTGTGTAGCTGTGCTGTGAATCAGGCCAGAAGCACCAAAATCACCAACACCCAGCACCCCCTGGGTATTTTCAGCAGGGCTGAATCCCTCATCCCGTTCCCCCCACTTGCAGAAGGATTCACACAGCCTCTTGATGAACCGGATGGGAAATCGATCCAGCTGGAAAAGCAAAAATCCACATCCCCATTCCAACATGAAAAAGGCTCTCCCGGCCAGATTGCTGCTCAGTCTGTGCTGTGTGCAGGCAGGACAAAGTGCTGAGTTCCGCCTGAAGCAACCCAGCCTGGGAATGCGAGACAGTCTGAGGCTCCACTTGGAAACAATTTTGCCTCCATCCCTTTCCCCCCCCCCCTCTCTCTCCCTGCAGCGTGCCTTGGTTCCCCTGTGCAGCACCACAAACTGCTTCTCAAGCACGGAGCAGGAATCACTCCTGTGCCCAGGGCTGGGGAGAGCTGGGGCTGCTGCCAAGGAAAAGTCTTTGGAACTGGGGCCAGCTAATCAGGTAAATGCTTTCAGTCTGCCCAGGCCCAGCCGTGTCCTTTGCTATTCTCCAAATATTTATGTCTTTGTGAAACACAAACATTTCAACAGAGGTCTCTTGTTCCCAGCATTTCATGTGAAGTTGTTGTTTCCATGCTCCTAAATCCCCTTCAATATGACTGATTCTCACTGGGGGAGATCCTGACTTGCCTCACCAGAGTCACGAAGCCCCAGAATCCAATCCAGAGATCCAAACCCCCAGAATCCAATCCCCAGATCCACATCCAGGCAGGGAAGGGATGGGGAGTGGTGACAGAAACCTCTGCACTGTTGTGTGTTCCCTACCTGCAGCTGAAGTTCCTTATTCCTCTTTTTCCTTCCTTTTTTGCCCCTTCCTCCATCAAAAAGTGTTTGCCTCTGAACTTTCCAAAAGGAACGAAAACACAGGAGAAGTTTGGGAAGTTCCTGTAAATCAGCTGGTGAATGTAAATTTAGTCATTCACTTAATGTAAACTCAGCTGGTAAATGGCACTTTGGTGTTCCCTCTACTATTTACTAAGAATTTACACACTTAGTAAATCTCATCTTAAAATTCTGAGCTCCCCATTGATCTACACCAGCAAACAAGTAAGAATCTTCCCAGTTAGGATGAGTAATTGAGGAGCTGAATTATTCAGCATTGTGTGGTCTGTGGCAGCTGGGAGATAAAACTCCCAAGTCCCTGTTACTTCATTTACTTTCTGCAAAAAGCCTCCCCGTGGTAATTTCAGAGCTCAGAGCATGGCAGCACACAGCAAGCTCCAGCTAAATAGCACACTCCCCAAAAGTTTGCTGCTTCCTTAATGTTCATGAATATTTCAGGAACTCTGCTGAGAGGTTTCGGTGCATTCCAGGACAATGATTCCAGGTTTCTCTTTTGCCTGGAGAGGAAACGTGGCTTGACTGTGCCACACTCTGCATTCTTCTTTTAGCCAGGATTTATTGCTGTTACAGAATCAGATCCCTGAAAATATATGAAAATATAATCCTTAACATGAGATGGGCACAATTTTTGGCTGTTGTGAGAGCAGAGTTCACCCTAGAAATTCACTCATTCCCTTAAACCGTGAGCAGTGCTGGAGTTAAGGAATAGAGTTTGCTTTTCTCACCCTTTCAGCTCATTCTTTTCCATTGCTTGAACTGGTAAAAACACATGGGTAAAAATCTGAAGTGACAGCAACACACAAGATCAGCAAATCAGTCTTTTCCAGCTGAAATTTGATTTATTGTAAAAAAAACTACAGTGATTTGCGTCAGCATGTGGTATAATTTGGGAAATATTCACTTAATTGTGGTACAAGTTAATTTAAATATTTTAATGTATTGTTATTGTCTCATAAGAAAACCATTTTTCTTTGTATTTTTTTTCCTGTTTAATGCACAAACTTTTATTTAAGAGGACAAAACCCCTGACTTGCTAATTTTAATTCAGTCTCCAGTCTGTGGAGCAGCTTGCCTTGATTACATTGTACTAAATTACTCATCCTGGACAGATCCTTCTCTTTATTTTCTCCTCCAAGAGCCAAAATATGATATTGCTTGGCAAGAGGAATGTGTATCTAAAATGTCAAATTACAGCTCGTAACTATTACGGGATAGTTTTGGCCGTAGCCCTTTGTGACTGTTCCAAAACAGATTTCTCTTTCTAGGAGATCCTAAAACCTAATCCGTGCTTTATATTTGGGTTTAGGTGGCATTTTTGGCATGAATTGCTTTGGTTGAACTTGAAATTTCTAATTTCTGCAGACTTCCAAAGTTTCAGACTGCACGAACTGATAATTCTGTACACGCAGTGCACACATTGAGAATTCATTTCTTACCAAATCCAAAATTACCACCTACAAAATGCACATATAGTAACAGAAGAATAAAATGAGGTTCATATTGGTCAACTTTTCATCTGAAGACAGCACAGGAACTTGATTAAATCTCTGCCATTAATTAACTGATATCAGCGTTCACTAAAATTTAATTAGAGCCTGTTTCTTGGTGTTATAATTCCAAACCAGGTGCCACCAGTACAAACACTCAGCCCCCCGGAGTTCACTCTCCATGGGAATATAAAAAAACGGCTTAGTTTTAATTTTTTTTTAAATTTAGCATCTGCTAGTTTGATCTTCAGTGCTAAATTTGGAATGGATTGGATTCATGGAAATATAAAGGCTTAATAGAGAAATGGAATTCAGTCTTTGTACTCTCAGCATGGATAGGAGTGATGGAACCATGAAGATGTTGCTATAAACATTCGTGCAGTTCAGGTTTTGCTTTTGCTAACCTTGCTGTGCTAAGACAGGCTGCTGGAGATCATTTTAAATATTAAAATGCCCATATCTGTTAGCAATATACCTTCCTTGCTTGCTTTTGAGGAGCTCACGCTGCAGGGAAAGGCAGATTCCAGCCTGGAGGGATGCCTGAAGCCGTCCTGGTGTTCCATGCTCCTGCCTGCGGGGCCTGCCGGGAGACCTGGCTTTTCAGAAATGGGTTTTGTGGAGGTGAGAGGGACTCACGGGTGGAGGGGGGAGTGTTGGGAGTGGTTTTGGTGAGACAAAACTTATGGGCCTCCAGATGATTGCTCAATCAAACTGAAGGATCCAAGCAGAGCTGCTCCTACTGCCAGATGATCATTATGTTATGGAAGAGGTTTGGATGGAGGAACTCGGGAATTCAGTGACAGAGTAATGATGAATCCTCCCCAGACTTGTCAGATATCCCATTGCAGGAACTCTGCCTGTTTGCTGATGATTGAAAAAGACATCTTGGCAGACCCAAATCAAAGACTTCCACAGCTTTGGAGGGCTTGAGCCTTTTAACCACATGGTAATTATAAAGACTATAAATAACTCTTCAAAATCCAGTTCAAACAGTCCTCAATAAATTATTTTAATGTGCTGTCATTGGCCCCCTCATTGAGGATATCACAAGTCTGCGCTGTCAGTCTGACAGGCTGAAATGTGCTCTGTCAAATCAACAGCTCAGCTCTCTCACAGGCTGAGGGAAGCCTCGATTCCCTGCTTGTAGATGTGGCATTTGGGGACATGGGGCACTGCTGGGGGAACAGTTGGGCTCGATGGTCTCAGAGATTTTCCAGCCTAAACCACTCTGTGATTCCACGGAAGCTTCCCCCAGTGTGAGGAAAGCTTTGTCACCTGAAAGGATATTAGGGAAGAGCAACCAGGAGAGTTGTCTGGGACTGTTCTCTCCATGTTTTTCGGATGGAAATGACTCCATGAATCCATGAATTGTGGCTTTTCTTACCCAGTTCCTTGCTGAGGGAGCCCAGGACAGCTGAGTGGAGACAGTGGCTCCGAAGGACCTAAGCTGGGCAGTGTCACCCACCCAGTGCTGCTCTGGTGGCCACAGCTGGGACTCAGTGGTCTTGGAGGTATTTTCCAGCCTCAATTAACCTGTGATTCTGTGAAATATTAAGTCTAGCTCTGAGTTTCCAGATGTAGGAACAGTGGCAAAATTCAGCTTTCCTGCTTCCTAATCAGTGATGGATGTTTGCCTTGGAATTCTCTCCAGGTATTTACACCCTGGAGTGGGGCTGCTTCAGCTGGAACACTGCAGACCTGTGGATTTTCTTCCCAGTCCCAGCTGCAGTGGGCATTACCAGGTGTAAAGCTCTGCCTGCTCACCAATCTCAACCCTCCATGCTGGTTTTGATGTGTGCCACACTAAGTTTTACATTTAAAACATTTTGCATGTACATTTTACATTGTTTGTATCTTTACAAACCATGGAAAAGGTGTTTCTAACAAACAGAAAATGTTCCTCACTATCTGTGTGCTGGAAATGACATAAAACACCCTTTTCCTGTTCAGGGAGAAAATGTTTCACGTTATCAGCGTTTCCAGGAGAACAGAACTAAGAATTTACCTTTCAGAGCAGTCCATACTGAGAGGTAAGCAGGGCTTTTGAACACTTTTAATCATATTTAAACTGCACGTTATGTACTACTAGGAGCATCTTTGTAATGTTTTAGGTGTACCCTGAAAACAGAGCTCACAGCCCCAAAATTTAGGAGTGTGTGGAAACCCTGCTGAGCCCTTACTACATCTTTAGGCAGCAAAATCCCTTTGAAAATCTGGGCTTTAGGCCCAACCCTGCCAAGAGTTCTCTGTGGAAAGCTCCTCCTCCTGCCTGGGGCTGACCCTGGCACAGCCCTTGTTAAAGCTGAGCTTTCCAAACAGCCTAAAGCAGGCAGGAAAAAATCATGTCAGAAGTGGCAAATAGATGAGTTCCCAGATGATTGACTCAGATCCTTTCAGAGACAGGAATTCTGATTTGTGAACAGCTGGAAAGCACTGCTGGCTCCTCTCTGGTGCCAGTCTGTGTGTGGTCACTTTGGAATGTGCTCCATACGCCCTTTGGACAAGTGTCAAAAGTCACATGTCATTAATTTCTCCAAACTTTGCAGTATTAAAGCTGTAGGAAGGCCACAGAAATGGAAAGTGCCTTATAAATGTAAAGAATTGTTTCCTGTGGCTTAGTTATTTAACTTCTTTCAATCTAGATTTCTTTCCCGATGGCAGGATTGGAGGTCTACCTCTGAGATTTTTGTCCCAGAAATAAAATGGCTTGGAACAAAAGGGACATTTAACAGAAGATTGCACCGTGTAACTTTTGTAGAGTCATTAAAGGCAGATTGGATTTAGTGGCGCTCGTGGCTCCAAGGACGCTGCCCAGAGCAGCTGTGGCTGCCCCTGGATCCCTGGAAGTGCCCAGGGCCAGGATGGAGCAGCCTGGGACAGTGGAAGGTGTCCCTGCCCACGGCAGGGGTGGCACTGGATGGGATTTAAGGTCCCTCCCACCCCAAAGCATTCCAGGATTCTGTCTGGTCACACAGCTCCCTGCATTTGGACCTCAAAGAGTGGCTGGGACTTGTCTGACTCTCCTTGCTGGCAGTGCTTACAGACTGTGAGGGAACAAACACAATTCCAAGGCTTGTTCCATTCCCAATGGGGAAAAGAGCAAAAATCATCACTCAGAATCAACACTGTGTCAGACAGACATCCAAAAAATTAATATTAGATATTTCAAAAGAAGCTGTTTTAATAGCAATTGTTCTATGTGGGATTTTTTTTTCTTTTTTTAAATTTCAGTATAAAATATTTGGTATTTGAAGTCTTTAATTGTGTTGGCAAAAAGCCACTAAGAGGCTTTGATTTTTGGAAGCAAATCCATGTGACTGATCCGAGTGGGACCATAATGGTTACAAGGACCCGTCCATTAAGAGCTATTTTTAGCAATGAAGTCAGAACTGGAATGTGGAAGTAAAGCTAAGACTAAACTGAAAAAAGGTTAAACTTGCAATATTCTTAAAGATTAAACCATCCTGCAGCTGCAAAATAGCTGAAGTTATTCCTGGTGCCTATATCCCAGCTAATATTATCCCAAGTCATATTATTCCTAAAGATCTACCACCAAAACTCCGAGTACAGACAGTGCTCCTACACTGAGTGGTCAAGGTGTGTTGGAGGCTTTCCCAACTTTTTTTCCTGTTACTTTTTGCTTCAGTTCATTCTTGGTTCGTGCTTCTACATCTTTGACCTTTCTTTGATCTTTCTACCATCGTTTTGTTCCTTTGGGAGTGCTTGTTATCAGTTGTTTCCTTCCATGGCTAATTTGTCCCCAGGTGGTTTTGGCACCTCCCTGTCCAGTTTCAGCCGTGCAGGAGGATGTTCTGCATCCATCACTCCGTGTGTATCAGGCAGCAGAGCACAGATCCTTGAGGTATCCAGGAAATAAAAACCAGAGATAGAATCCCAGACTGGTTTGAGTTGGGAGTGCCCTTAAAGCCCATCCAGTGCCACCCCTGCCATGGGCAGGAACATCTTCCACTGCCCCAGGCTGCTCCAACCTGGCCTGGGACACTGCCAGGGATCCAGGGGCAGCCACAGCTGCTCTGGGCACCCTGTGCCAGGGCCTCCCCACCCTCAGAGGTGCCAGGGCCTCCCCTCCCTTCACCCCTGTAGAAGTCTTCCTAAAATCTGATCTAAATCTCTCCCCCTTCAGTTTAAAACCATTTCCCCTTGTCCCGCTGCTAAAAAGTGATGGCAGGGGGTGATGAGCTCATTCTGGGCTATGCGAAGGACTCTGAGCACACAGAGCTCGGAGCAGGAGGCCGGCGACTTCCAGAGGGTGAGACGGGTGCACAGCATCCTCCTCTGGGAAAAGGGGATAGATGGAGGGGAGCAGAGCTGGGAAAACTGCTCAGCGTGAGCCACTGGGACCAATCAAAGTTGTGCTGGGGGAAGGACAAAGCATTGCCCAGAGCCATGGGGATGGGTGAACAGTGGGGAAAATGTGATGGTGGGTTCACACTGGAGAGGAGAAGGCTCCAGNAGAACATGAGCACCCGCAAGCTCTGCATCGTCGGGGGCATCCTGCTCGTGTTCCAAGTCATCGCCTTCCTGGTGGGAGGGCTCATCGGTGAGTGCCGGGGGCCGCTTGCCTTCCTCGTCCTCCTCCTCCCGCTGCCCGCTTGTTTAGTGCTGGTTACAGTATCGCTGACTCGCTCCCATGATCTCATTACCCGCTTTTGTAGCCGAGCGATCCCGGCTCCGGGCCCTTTGTGCCCGTCCCGCGGCTGCTGCGGGGGG
>VZTF01007236.1:18395-58427 GCA_013397755.1 Cnemophilus loriae
AAAAGAAAAAGAGGAATGACTGCTGGGAGGGGGGTCCCAGCTCTGGGGTTTTTTTGAGACTCGCGCTTTGTCCGGGCTCGTTTCTGCGCGGGATCCCCCGCACTCCCTCCCGATCCCGTTGCAGGAGGGGTCCCCTCTCCTCCCTCCCACCTCCCGACCTCTATCAGGAGGAGAGCGGACCCTCTCCCTTCCACGTCCCGATCCTCTTCCGAGAGGAACCCCCTCCCCTCCACCTCCCGCTGCTGCTCCAGGAGGGACCCCCCATTCCCGATCCTCTTCCAGGAGAAGCTCAAATCCGCATGGGCTCGGCCTGAGTCTGTTCCTGCCCGTGGAAAACCCTCGTGGCTGCCGAGGGGGAGATTTAATCCCCGTCCCCGACACCCCTCGGCTCCGGGGCCCCCTGGCTGCCGGCGAAGCTCCGCACCGGGCACTTTAAAGCCCAGATCGTGTTCATTTATCCCTGAGCATTCCCAAAGGCAGGGATACGGGCACTGGGACACAGCCCTGCGGCGAGGGGAGTTTCCCCTGGGGGATGGAAGGAGGAAGATGGAGGAGAGCGAGTTTGGGGCAGTCCTGGGATTTTTTAATTTTTTTTTTTTTTTTTTTACTAGAAAGCAGCTGAGTGCTGCGCCGGCTCCTTGGAATGATGGGCGCATGGATCTGGCTGCTTTGGCCATTTCCAGGGTGGGAGTGTTGCCTTTCTGTCCAGGAAGGACTGTCCAGCGCTGCGGGGGCATCCCCCGCTCCCTGGGGCAGGGCCGGCTCCCCCGGGGTCCATCCCTCCCTCCCGGGCAGGATCCGTGCGGAGCTCCTGGGGTTTTCAGGAAGAATCGGGGTCAACATCACTCTGAAACTTTGTTGCACTTCGTTGGGAGAATAGAGTTGGGCTGTTCTCTCCGTTTGAGAGGGGTTGAGGGAATAGCTCCAGCCATTCCTCAGGAAGCAGACTCTGTTCCTGGTGCCCATCAGTGCTTTGCCTTTGTGGCCTTGAATTATCACCCTCTAATAACCACAAAATTCCAGTAAACATAATTTTGGAAAGCTGTCTCACCTCCATCACAAGGGAGTCACTGGCACACATTGCCTAAAACGCAGTTTTCCTGCTCTTGCAGGCCTGAAACCACACAAAGTTTATCAGGATTAGCTTTTTTCCTTCCTTTTTTTTTCTCTTTAAGAGCTGGTCCAAGAGCAGGTTACTGAACCTGCTGCTGATTCCGGAGATAAAATGTCTCGGCCTGTGCTGTGCAGAGAAGCCAGACTTTATCTTAAAAGGGTTTTTCTAGCAGTTTTTGGAGGCTGAGTTGAAATAGTTGCTTGTTCTAAAGGCTGGTGTGGCTCAGAAAGCCTTGTTTGTGCTGGCACCTGGGGACACATGAGACAAACAGATGTTTATGGTTGGCTTTACAGGGAAAAGACAAATGTTTCTGCTCAGTCTTGTAGGGATTCAGAGACTAAAGAATTTAAATTATGTTAGTCCAGTTTTCCAGCTGGTTTATGCCCTGCTTTATTGGCTGCTGCTGCTGGGCATCCACTGTGGGCCCTCCCATCCTGGCCGGGTCTCCCAGGTGGGGCTGGAAAGCTGCACGGACAGGTTGGATGGGCTGGAGCCAGCAGGGACAGGGATCTGGGGCTGGGTTCGATGCCCTGCCCCAGCTCAGTCACTCCACACTGCTGGAATTCCTGCACAAACTCAGTCACTCCATCCTGCTGGAATTCCTGCCCCAGCTCAGTCACTCCACACTGCTGGAATTCCTGCCCCAGCTCAGCCACTCCATCCCGCTGGAATTCCTGCCCCAGCTCAGCCACTCCATCCCGCTGGAGGAAATGCATCTTCTAGCTGTGGTCAAGTCCTAGGGAGTGCTGCCCCGAAAGTTCTTGAATCCCCGCTTCTGATCTTCCCTCAGATCAAACTGCTCTAATCAATCATCCAAACAGGTTTTTCCTCTGCAGCATTTGCCCCTTCTGATGCATTTCAGGAGTTTGGAGGCTCGTCCCTGAGTCAGCAGCTCCCAGCCAGCCCTTCTGGGAGCTGGAAATCCAGGGATATTTGGTGCTTGTGAAACACCAAGTTCCATGTGTAACCTAGGTGTGGTCCCCAACATCTGGCAGGGTGACACATGGCCTGGGAGGCTGGGCAGCTCTTCCCAGGAACCTGCCTTATTTTGGGCTCCCTATATCCCCGGAAACTCTGATCCAGGGGCTTGGGACTGACCCCTTTGGTTATTCCCAAGCACGTGGTGTTTCCTACAGCTCCTCGTGGTGAGCAGAGGGTCGGTGGCCGGCGTTCCGAAGGGATCAGAGCCATCCTGGGAGAGCTCCCAGTGCCACCCCACAGCTGCTCCCAGGGGTGACACCAGGTGGGGTGGGAGCAGAGGTGGCACTGACACAGTGGCCCTGCTCTGGTTTGATCCAGCGCGCCCAACAGCCACCAAAATCCGGTTATTTTGGTGTGCCCAGGTCTAGACAACCCAAAATACGTACACGAGTGGGACAGGGCTGCAAAGCCAAGCCAGCCTTTCCCCTCGCAGGCACTTAGGTCATGTTTCAAAACAATGACTAAGTGCTCTATTTTAACAGATCCCTCGTGCCAGTCCAAAATACCCAAATGCAGCACGTTGGTACCTGATACAACCACCACAAAGCTGATTTTCCTCACATCAGGGGGTTTCTGCCACTGCTGGTTCCCAGCTCGGTTTTGGGCAGTCAGTGTGTGATGCCAGAGTTTTAAGGCAACTTTCACGTTTCCAACAGCTCTTTTATTTAGCAGCAGGAACCTTATCAGCTCTCAGGTGGGATTTGCTCAGAGCTGTGTGTTGGCAAAGCATGAGATGCACATGGATGGGAGAAATTCCCGTGGCAGGAGGAAGCTCCTGTGGCAGCAATTCCCTGACAGGAGGGTGCAGCCAGGTGGGGGTCGGGCTCTGCTCCCAGGGAACAAGGGACAGGATGAGGGGAAACAGCCTCAAGTTATGCCACAGGAGTTTTAGGTTGGATATCTGGGAAAATTTCCTCATGGAAAAGGTTGTCCAGCCCCGGTGCAGGCTCTCCAGGGCAGTGGTGGAGTCCCCATGCCTGGAGAGAGCTTTGCAAAGCTCGAAAGGGAACAAACACCCCAAAAGATAATTTTATTGAGCTGTTTCTTTGCTGTGCTACGGTAAGGAACTGCTGGCTCCAGAAAGTGGGGCTGTCACTACTTGAAACCCCACGGAATTCCTGGTGTCTGCTCCCTTCGTGGAATACATCTTGTTTAAAGGTCATGCTTCTGGGTTGTGTGTGATGTGTTCAGTCAGGATGCATCAGGGAGATGGAACATGACCCACAAAATTAATCCTAATGCAGCCTTGTCTCCACTACCCTGCTGTAAATGATGGCATGTGTGGGTTACAGGAGAACGGGATCACCGGGAATGGTTTCTGTTATCGGTTGTGAGGAATGAGGCTGATGATAATTCACAGCCACGCCGGCACTCCCAGGAGACCCTGCCTGCTCTGGATCCAGCGTGGCTGTCCCGGGATGCCACCAGGCTTGTGCAGGCTGGAGCTGGGACAGCCCTGGACGAGGCACGAGGACAAACCCTGCACCTGCAGTGCTGGGGCAGAGCTGGGACCCTCAGGACAAGGGAGACCCTGAGGGGCTGGAGCGTGTCCAGGGCAGGGAACGGAGCTGGGAAGGGGCTGGAGCCCCAGGAGAGGCTGAGAGAGCTGGGAAAGGGGCTCAGCCTGGAGAAAAGGAGGCTCAGGGGGGACCCTGTGGCTCTGCACAACTCCCTGACAGGAGGGGGCAGCTGGGGGGGGTCGGGCTCTGCTCGCAGGGAACAGGGACAGGAGGAGAGGGAACGGCCTCAGGCTGGGCCAGGGGAGGCTCAGTGTGGATACTGGGAAAATTCCTTCCTGGAAAGGGCTGTCCAGCCCTGGCACAGCTGCCCGGGGCAGTGCTGAGTCCCCACCCCTGGAGGGATTTCAAAGCCCTGTGGATGTGGCACCTGGGGACATGGGGCAGGGGTGGCCCTGGCAGTGCTGGGAACAGTTCAATTCTCTGGCCTAAGAGGGCTTTTCCAACCTAAACAATTCCATGATTCCCACAGCTGGACCAGCTGCAGCATCCACCTGGCTGTGCCTGTTACTGGGAATTTGGACTGGGATGTTCCAGTGGAGGTCACCACTACTGGTCCAGGCCAAAGCTGAGCTGGGACACACCGGTGTCCTCTCCCGACAGCTGCCGGGGTGGAAGCTGTGTGTGCAGAATCTGACTGGATTTGTGTGGGTTTGATGCCTCTTGGTTGTTTCGAAAGTGAAGCTTTTGATTACAAATTATCTTCCTCTGTGGGAAGCTGTTGGTGACCCCTGCTAGTTCCCTTTGCATCCTGGAATTTTTATATATATAAAGTATTTTAAAAAGGGAAAAAACCCCAGATCTCCATGCAGCAACATCTCAGCTTCAAAAACTTTTCAAAAGGGAATTTTCAATTACTTATCTTATGTGAGTTACTTTAAAGGTCCCTTTCCAACTCAAACTTCTGTGATTCCAAGGATGCCTTATCCCAAATCACAGATTCTTGGTTCAAGCAAGCCCAGGGAATGCAGAACTCTCTGTGATCCAGGCAAAGCCAGAGCAGGTTCACACGCAGGGAAATGCTGGAAGTCCAGTGCCCACCCGTACACTTTACAAATTTAACTGATTGGAAAAGTGGAGGCATTTCTTTAGCACATGAGTCCTCTGGGCTGAGGGGATGGATTTAAGGAGGTGCAGGTTCACTGCTCCCTTCCCTGGCTTAGGCTGGAAAAAACAGAATTGTTGTGGCTGGAGGAGCTCAAACTTCCTTGTGTGTCTGGCCCGGAGAGATAATGAGTCATGTGTGGCCATGGCTCAGCAGCTCTCCACAATCCCAGCTCATTATCTAAATGTCTGATTTGGCTCCTGAGCCCCGAGTTTCCAGGATTTCATTTTCTTTCCTGGGATTTCATTACCTTCCTCGGGCTGAGCTGATCTTTTGACAGGGGCGGCGCTCAGATTTCCAAGGTGTGGATAGGAAAGAGTGTTTCAGGCTGGGGACAAAGAACATTTTTGTGTGCCTGACTTCCTTTCATCCAGGGCCTCTCCAGGAGCTGCTCGGTGCTCCGTGGCCATGAATGCCAATGGATCCTCTGTATAGACACATTCCTGCAGTGCTGCAGCCTTGGCAGAGGCGCTGGGAGCCCAGGAGAAAGCAGACACGAAAGGTCATGTCTGTTTAGCTTAGGTCTGCTCAATTCTTCTTTTGAAGAGCTGTAACTGTAGCTGAATGGGCAAAAGTGCCAGAAATGGAGAGTTCCCAGGCAGGAATGTCAGTGCCGGGGCCTGAGGAGCTGGGAATCCTCGGAGGTGCTGGGTTTTTCTCTTTTCACAGCTGCATCACTTCCAAACTCAAGCTTGGGAGAGCTCAGGTGACAAGTTCAGTCCTGCTGCTCCCCTGTTCTGTTGATTTGAATGTGACCTGAGCACTTTCCACCCAGTGGTCCTGCTGCCTCCCTGCCCTTTGTGAGGGAAAGCCATTCCACAGGAAGCCTTTTCCTTGGTAAATAACATTTATGGCCTTTGAAGTCGGGCTATAACTCCCTGATAGCCTGGGAAAGCCTTTGAAGGGCTCAAGGTGTCCGGTGGGGAAGGGCCTGGAGCAGCCCATTCACATGGAGATGAAATTCCTCACATATCTGAGCACAGGCAGTTTCCAAGGTATCTTATCTCGGGGAGTGTCAGGCTCGGAGAAAAGCTGCTGGATATCAACAGCTCTTGCTGCTCTTTGGGATCTGTGTGCACGGATTTCATACCTTGGCTGGGCGTTGCAGGAAATGCATCTCGTCCCACTGGAAAACTGACTTGGAAGAAGATCAGGCTCTCTGTGGCAATTAGTAAATCAGTCTGACCTCTTTTTTTTTTTTTTTTTCCTTTCTTCTTTTAAATAAAATATTTTTGAATAACCATTTCTGCATTTAGGGAGCTCTGCTCGTGCTCCCCTCATTTGCAATCGTTGCTGCTGCTGAATATGGATGTGAATTATGGAGATCATTCATTCAGTTCTGCAGCAAGTTGTGCCTCATAAGATTTCCCTGATTTGTGACTTGCCTGGGGCTGAGGGAATAATTCCTTATCTCTGTTCCCCAGGAGCCCTTTGGCTGCTTTTCAGGGAGCTGGGAATCCCCTGCTCCCTCAGTTCTGAGGGCTCTGGGCACGGCTGCTCCTGCAGCTCCTTGGGAGCTGATTTATTGGGAAAAACCTCCAGTTTGTGCTGCTCCAAAAGGCTTTTCTGGTAGCAAAGCTGCAAAAGCAGCATTGGAAAACAAACCTTGGGGAAAAACACAACCCCTGGGACATGAGAGTGCCCAGGAATGTATGACTGGGTGGTTGTAGAGTCACAGAGTCCCAGGACGGTTTGGGTTGGATGGACCTTAAATCCCAACTTATCCCACCCCTGCCATGGGCAGGGACACCTCCCACTGTCCCAGGCTGCTCCAAGCCCCGTCCAGCCTGGCCTTGGACATCCAGGGATCCAGGGGCAGCCACAAAGTTTCTGTTCTGATCCAGCAAACTTGGGTTTGATGGTTTGGACAGGCTCACTTTAATGGTCTGAAACAAGAAAAAAGGCAGAGAAACCTGTAGTGCTGAAAAAAATGTCTTGGAAACAACAGAAACACGGATGTTCAGCTGTAACAGGATGCCTGGAAACTCCCACTGTAAATCAGGATGGAACTGGTGCCCCGGGGCTTTAAAGGGTTTTGGTCAGGATAAAGCTTGAAGCAAATAAAAGAAAGAAAAACCTTTCCCAAGGGGAGTGGGCTTCCAGTAGGCAGTGGGGTTATTCAAATATACAGTTATTCTGCATAAAAACGCTGCTGCAGTGTTCCAAAAAGCTTTGTGAAATAAGAACTATTAAAGAAATAGTAATTAAAAGGCTCTGTGTCACTCAAATATATTAAACTGGTGCCATCGAGATCAGGAAAGAGGGAGGCAGAAAAATTCATGCTGCAATAAATATATATTTATAGTCCTGAGTGTCTATATGGTGTTACTCAGGTTCTGGCTGTTCCAGTTGGAAAAGCTGGGTCTGCCCATGATAAATTAGCTTGTTTATTCCTACCCTGCAGTCGCTTAGGGTAATGAAGCAGAAGCCCTTTGTGTGTGCTCGCTGGGAAGTGCTGGCTGGCTCCGGAGGGGGTAATTGAGTAGAAAAGCAGAATGCTCCCGGTGCCGGGAGAAGTTAAATCCCCCCGAGGTCAGGGGGATTCAGGCTTTAATCAGTGTGGACACAATGCAATTGAGAGTTTCCAAAGGGCTTGTTTATGGTGCTGGAGCAAGGGTCGGTGGTTAATGGCAGTGCTGGAGGTGCTGGGATGAGAAGGTACAGGATGAGCTTCCCAAGGTGAGGGCTGGTGGGGGATGAGAGGGGATGGAAATCTTGGAACTTTTGTGCAGGAGGAAGGAGGTGTTTGAGGCTTCATCACAGGAGCTTTTTGGAGATCTGCTTAATTTACTGAAATTAAAATACTGAGTGATGGTGGCTCTTACCCAAACCTAGGTGTACATAATATCCCCCCCCAAAAAAATGCTAAAAATTGAGCTCACTTGTCTCAGTAATTTTTTTTTTACCCAAAGACTTAAGTCTAAAACCAGAGAAGCAGTGTATTTTTTTCTCTTTGAGTACTAGCTCCTGAGGGAAGCCCCTTGGGCCTTGTTTTCCGCTGCCCTGGTGGGATCAGGCCCTGAGCACCCTGCCCTGACCTCCCGGCTGAATGGAAAGGATGAAATTCTGTGCAGGAGTCATTTCAGTCGGTGAGACAGGGCTGAGGTGGCCCTGGCAGTCCAGGGCAAGCCCTCCCTGGGCAGCGGTGGCCACGCTGGTGAAGGTGTCTGCCTTTCCAGGTATTTGCTGGCTAAAACCATCACAGGGAGCAGCGGGATCTGCTCTGCCCCTGTAATTTGGGATATGCTTGGGATTTCTGCAGTGAGCTGGGCACCTCCGGAGGCTCTGCTGGAGGAGATGCAGAGGCAGAAGTTTAAAGTAAATTTAGATTAGATATTGGGAAGGAATTGTTCCCTGGAAGGGTGGGGAGGCTCTGGCAACAGGGTGCCCAGAGAAGCTGTGGCTGCCCCTGGATCCCTGGCAGTGCCCAAGGCCAGGCTGGACAGGGCTTGGAGCAGTCTGGGACAGTGGAAGGTGTCCCTGCCCATGGCAGGGGTAGGATGAGACAAACTTTAAGATCCTTTTCAACCCAGACCAGTCTGTGATCCTGTGGCAGTGCTGGCAGCTCCAGCACCTCCTGCCCGCGGCTTTTGGCACTTGGCACTGCTGGTGTCCAACCCCTGGCACGAGGGGTCTCTGCCCCACAGCTGCTGCCAGCCCTGGGGCCAGGACTCCTTCCTGGGGGCTCCTGGCTGAGCTGGCTCCCAGAGAGCTGCACTCCAACCGGCTCCTGCCCAACCTTCCTCTGGAAGCCCTGCTCCTCTCTTACTCCAAGTGGTACCTGCACATTCCTGCAGTTCCAGCGAGCAGCCTGGAGCCCGAGGCTGATCCACTGTGTCATGCACACAGAGCTGTTCAATTATTTACAGGCTGACAGAGATCCTGGGATCCAGGGAGCTGCTGCATCCCCTGGGCTGGGAGCAGCGGGGCTGGGGGCAGCGGGGCTGGGAGCAGCCCTTGGCACCACAGCACAGCCCAAATCCCTCAGTGCGAGCTTTGTTTTGCATAGCACTTTGTAATGCTGTTGGCTGACTTGGCTGCAGCTCCACAAAGCATTTTTTTTCCACTTGGTTCAACGCTCACTTGGATTTAATGGGCCAGGAGCCAAATCAGTAATGGAAGCCAAGTGCCAACGTTTGTTTGGTGCGCGATTCCTGACGAGGAATATGTATAGTAATTGTCTCATGCTCCTCAAAGCTGTAACTTTGGCAGAGGGGAGGCTGCAGGGAGCGTGCCAAGTGTTTAAAATCATAATCAGGCAGTGATGAAAACATGTATTTATGGCTATAATGAGTTGCATCAAAGCAAGAAACATTCGGCTTCTCTGTAGAGGGAACGCAGTCTCTTAATTCAGAAATGCCTTTGAAATCACCCAGAATGTGTCAGAGTTAAAGAGCTCAGAGAGCTTGGCTGAAATGCCTGGCTTATTTCATAGCAATATTCCCGATATTCCCTTCCAGTTGCAGTTTTAGCTGTGGTTCCTGGGCTCTGCATCGAGGCACGGTGGAGGAATCAACATTTATTGCAGTGTTTTATGCACTATGGGTACGTCACGAGTGTTCTGTAACCCTGGACTTGCAGCTTCATTTGTGTTCGTTTGTTGAATGCTTTGTTTTATTCTACTTTGCTGTTTCTTGTATTGAGGGTGGAGATCAGGGAAAGGTTCTTCCCCCAGAGGGTGCTGGGCACTGCCCAGGCTCCCCAGGGAATGGGCACGGCCCCGAGGCTGCCAGAGCTCCAGGAGCGTTTGGACAGCGCTGCCAGGGGTGCCCAGGGTGGGATTGTTGGGGGGTCTGGGCAGGGCAGGTGTTGGACTCTGATCCTTGTGGGTCCCTTCCCACGCAGAATATTCCCTGATTCTGATATCAAGAACTTGTTTGGTTTTGGGGTTGCTTTAACCTCTGAGTGTTGTGTGATTCCTGGGTGCAGCAAGGGTTTGGGATGCAGCAGGGCAACAACTCATCCCAGAGAGCTGGGATGAATCTGGGAGTACTCATGGAATCCTTTCAGTGGGAAAAGCCCTCTAAGGTCAGCGAGCCCAACCGTTAACCCAGCACTGCCCTCCTGCTCATGCCAATCCCCTGGAGCCCACCCTTATCCCTGCATCCCTGTGCCTTTGGAGCTGGAAGAAACTCAGTGCCGTGAAAAAATGGAAAAAATGCAGTTTATAAACATTTGGCTTTTGAGTAACTTCCTCCTGCCCGGCGTTGAGTCACCTCTCCCTGCCCGTGGGAAGCCGTGTGGATGTCACCCTGTGACGAGGTGGCACGCTGGGCAAGGTGCTCCACAGGGTTCCTGGCTGCCATCCCAAACGGCTGCAGAGCTGCTGGGATGGTCCTGCTGTGCCCAAATTACAAGGGAGCCAGGGCTGAATCATCTGGGTGTAGCAGTGCGAGGCTGGGGGCAGCAGGAGGGTGAAGCTCGCTCTGGGGTTGTTTTCCTCACTCGAATATTGGGAGTTTGTAGGGTGGTGTTACTGCTGCTGGAGTTTTTTGGGGGGGCTGTGGCCTGTAAGGGAAGTCCTGGATGATCTGTCAGAACGAGGATGGTGACAACGTGAAAATCACCGTCTGCAGAGTCTCATTTCCCCTGCCACTCACTGCCCTGGAGGAAAACCTTCCTGCCCAAGGAGATGTGTGGCCTTGCATAGTGCAAATCCCCCTGGTAAATCCTGCCCTGCTCTGCAGGACCACGAAGTTTGGGATTAGTTTATCCATCCAGGTTTCTCCGGGCACGTGCTTTCCGTGTGGATTTGCTTGAGTGAGCACAGGGGAAGGAAAAGATTTCAGTAAATCAGGATGGTTTTGTGTGACCGAGGTATCTGAGACTGAACCAGCAGATCCCAGCTCTTCAATTAATCCTAATTTGATCCCACTACAAAGTCAGTAATACATCTGTGGATGTAATAAACTTAATTACTTGACTGTGAGATCAAAGAGCTGTGAAGGAGCAGCACTGGGTGCATTTGTTTTAAATTGCCTTCAAAGAGTCGAGCGGGGAGCTGTGAGTTTTGGTGGGGAAACCGCTGTATCAGATGTCTGCAGATGCTACAAATGTGGTTCTCTCGCATTGCCAGCTCCCAGCCCCACGACAGCTGTTCCCTACATGTCAGTGAAGTGCATTGACGTGAGGAAGAACCACCACAGAACCAAGTGGCTGATGCCCTGGGGACCCAACCACTGCAAGAAGCTCAAGGACTTCGACGAGGCCGTGAGCCGGCAGATCGAGGCCAACGACATCGTGTTCGCCGTGCACATCCCGCTGCCCAGCAAGGAGATGAGCCCCTGGTTCCAGTTCATGCTCTTCATCATGCAGCTGGACATCGCCTTCAAGATGGACAACGACCTCAGTAAGTGACTGGCACCAGGGAGCTGCTGCCTGGCTCTCATTTTCCCAGCGTGCCTCCCCTAAAGGGGTTTTTACTCGTTCCGTGTGTTGTGCTGGTGCCTCACAGTGAGGTGGTGCTGGAGCACGTTCTGAATGTGGGAACTGGTGATCCTGGAATGGGTTGGGTTGGGAGGGACCTCAAAGCCCATCCTGTTCCACCCTGCCATGGGCAGGGACACCTTCCACTATGCCAGGTCACTCCAACCTGGCCTCGGACACTGCCAGGGATCCAGGGAAGCCACAGCTTCTCTGGGAACCTGTGCCAGGGCCTCCCCACCCTCACAGGGAGGAATTCCTTTCCCATATCGAACTTAAATTTCCCCTCTTTCAGTTTGAAGCTATCATATAAATACTAAATAAATATACAAAAAACCCCCAAAATGTACAAAAAACCGCCCAAACTCAAAAATAATCCTGCAATAAAACCTGCAAAATTATGTTGAGAGCAGCAAGGGCAGGACTGCTCTGGCCCTTCCTGGAACAGAAGTTGTCCATGTGTTTGCATGTTTTAAAGAGTTTGGGGAAAATCCCTCTCTAACTACAAGCTGCAGTGAATAAACAATTTGCTCTCCAGACTGGTTGAGCTGGGGTGTAGAGCTCCTGCCCTGGCTCCAGCCTGGCTGCTGGGCTGGCTCCATGCTCAGGGATCCGTAGGGTGGGATCAGTTCAGGGAGTTAGTCGGGGTTAGGAGCTTTTTTAGCCAGCTTTGTGTCCCTGACCCTCTTCCTGCTCAGCGTGGAACTGTTCCTCCAGCTATTTATCCCAGAATCCCAGACTGGTTTGGGTTGGGAAGGACCTCAGAGCTCCAGTTCCACCTCCTCCCATGGGCAGGGACACCTTCCACTATCCCAGGTTGCTCCAAACCCCATCCAACCTTGAGCACTTGCAGGGATGGCGCAGGGATTATTTGATGCATTATCATTAAGATAAGTTAGAAATGAGACTGTGGAAAGCTTTCACCTGTGTTCTCATCCCTGTAATTATCTCTGAAATACAGAGAGAGCAGCTTTGTGCCTTTATTAAGGCCTCACCTCCTTACACTTGGATAGATGATTGCATTAGGGAAACAGCTCTTTTTTCCAAGGATTTTCAAGTTGAACCACTGTGCTGGAGTCGGGCTGGCCGAGCCCTTGGAGCAGGCTGCTGGAATGCTAACCCAGCTTCTGGCAGCGTTTCTGCTGCAAGAGCAGAGCCCGTGCTTCAGCTTTGTGCCGTTCAGTGACTGAGCCCTGCAAAGGTGGGAGGTTTTTATGAGATCTCAAAGCAGAAAAGCTCATCTTGGGCCACCCCCTGGGTAAGAAAAAGGAGGTTTGGGGATTTTCCAACACTTTGCACCAAGCTGAAGGCAGATGTAAATTAAGTGTAAAATCTCAGGAACTAGTAGCACATTTCTTGCTGGCTAGATTGTGTCGTAATAGCTCTTAAAGAAATAAACAGAAGTTTTGTTAAGCTGAATTAATTGCACGTGTGTGTCTGTCCCCTGCTGTTAAATGAAAGGGCCTCATTGATCAGGTGATTGGGATCAGCTCCTCTAAAGGGGCAGTGGTAAGGACGTGAAATAACCTCAGTTCTTCTTTCAAAGCAACAATTCAAGTTTCTTCTCTCTGGGGTTCTGAGCCCTCCAGGCCTCCTCCTGCTGTGGCTGATGCCAGCAGGGGCTGGTGCCAAACCAGGGCCACTCCTGGAAGGCACCGCAGCTGCTGAAGCCTCCGCTCACTGTCCTGAAAACTGTCTTGGAGCTGCCTCGGATCATCCAGGAAAGCAGCACTGCTGGGAACTGCACAGGATTTGTCCTCCTGAAGAAGCTGCTGCCTGGGGCACATCCTGCTCTCCTGGCTCCTGAAGCTCCACTGCAGGGTGTGAAGGTGCTGTGCAGGGTCCTGGGCTCTGCCAGTTCCCCTTGGCCTTCACCAGGGATGTTGCTGAGCCGCATCAAGCCGTCTCCTGCTTTTTTCCTCAACGGCCTTTGGTTGTCCTCTTTCCCTGCAATTCCCTAAGCAAGGCCAACACATGGAGTAAACCTGAATTTGGTTTTGTCAGGGTGTCAAAACCCTCCTGGAACAGGGAAGCTCCAGAGCAGGGGCAGCTGTGCTGTGCCTGGTGGGAAATGTCAGTGACTCATGGCTGAGTCCTCATCTCCAGAGAGCCGGCGTCAGTCCTGGCTCAGCTCTCCTCATCCAGACCTGGCTCAGCTCTCATCCAGGATCTGTCAGCTCTCCTCGTCCAGCCTGAAAGGGTTTTCCTGGGACTCAGGGGAAGGGCAGCCCTGGTAAGGTGGGAGAGCCTGGCAGCAGCTGAGCCTCCTGGAATACCCTGTGGGATCTGCACCTTCCAGAGGAGCAACCAGGAACTCCGTCTGGACTTCGAATGTTTTTGAAATACAGATTTTTCGGAATGCAGATGTTTAGAAGCTGAGCTACTTCCCTGTGTTTATCCTTCCCAGAAAGCTGGGAGAAACTCAGACTGCTCCTCTGAGGAAGAGGCTATTTCTGTGCTGTCCCTGTCCTTCCTTGATGCATTGTGCACTCAATTATTAAAGCCCCTTCCCAGAACTGGGAAAAGAGGGGGCCAGAGGAAGGAGATGGAGCTCCTTTGCAGCTGGAAAGCAACTGTGTACAGTGAGAGGGCAGAGTGCTGCAGCCTCCTTTTCTAATTCATCCAGCCTTGGGCTTTTAGGTAGGTTTTGTAATTTCAGGGAGCTGGTGAAGCATGGAAGTGTAATGGAAATAATTCCAGCATTTCTGCTTGCCTGCCATCGGCTTCTCCCCAGCCAGCTGTGTTCGTGTGCAGCTGGCACAGAGCCCCCTCCTGAAACAACTCCACTATTTTTAGGCCATTGTAATACGAGTGAAGATATCCTGGGCAAGTATTCTCCTATAAAGTGATTCATGGAAAAGATCCTGGGCAGTAAAATGCCAATGGGAAAAACGACACTGGTGGTGCTTGGAGCATGAGCAGGGAGTCCCTCGCTGGGGGGGTCACAGAGCTCAGGGCTGGGAAGCCTCCAGGAGTGTGTCTTGTCCTCATTTGGGTTGAATGGGACCTTAAAGTTAATCCCATCCCACCCCTGCCATGGGCAGGGACACCTCCCACTGTCCCAGGCTGCTCCCAGCCCCGTCCAGCCTGGCCTTGGGCACTGCCAGGGATCCAGGGGCAGCCACAGCTGCTCTGGGCACCCTGTGCCAGGGCCTCCCCACCCTCCCAGGGAAGGATTTATCCCTGATCTCCAGTCCAACCCTGCTCCCTCTCAGTTGAAAGCTGTTGAATGCTGTGCAGGAAAAGGGCACCCTCCCCTCTCAAAAAATTTGTCTGTTCACCATCTGATTAATGTGAATAAGGCACGAATCTTCTTAAAATTTGGTTCTCTATCACTGTCCTTATTTGTTCCTCAGGGACAATGGGAGTTGCTGATGGAAGGCTGGCGTAGGATTCTCATGGAATCATTTAGGTTGGAAAAGACATTTAAGATGGAGTCCAACCACTAACACAGCTCTGCCATCAGTCTGCTGTACTGAAATACATGGATATATGGACATATCTATATTTTATGTTGACAGCCCTGAAGGGTCTTTGCACAAAACTCATTTCCAAGGGAAGGTGCCACTCCAGCGGAGAGACTGATGGAATTCCAGAGGGAGCCTCTAATCCATTGGCCTGGAAACGCAGCAGTTCATCTTCTGCCTTCTGGTTTTCATACTCGATGGCAGCAGCAACATTTGGACTGCAACAATAAAATACTGAAAGCTGTTTTTCTTGGATTTAATCCCAAGCATTCCAGTTGGTTTTATGGCTTCTGAAATGGAGTTCAGGGTTCTTTTTAGCTGGGCCAAGTTCAACCTTATGTTCCCATTTATCTGTTTTGCTGGTGTCCTAAACAGCGGATCTGAGATGGCAAATCCATGTTTCATGGAAACCCAACTCCTGGCAGCTCTGGAAAGGGGCTGGGTATGGATCTGGATGGTGCACATGACGTGCACCAAAAAATGCTCAGAAAAATCCCGAAGTGTCCACATCAGATGTGCAACCCGGCCACCTCCGAAGGGCGTATAAATAGAACTGCAAACCACAGATCCCATCCACGCCCCTTCCCATCCGGTGGGATGAGTGTGCCACCACGTATTCCCAACAAAAATGTAGCTGAAAAGATGGGTTCTGGAGCCATCTCCCAGTGCTTCTCCAAGGTGGATGGTTCTGGAGCCGTCTCCCAACACTTCTCCATGGTGGATGGTTCTGGAGCCATCTCCCCATACTTCTCCATGGTGGATGGTTCTGGAGCCATCTCCCCACACTTCTCCATGGTGGATGGTTCTGGAGCTTTTCCAATCAGCTCTCAGAGTTTGGTGCCCTACAAAAGGAGGCTGGGCTGTAACTTGCACATGCTCGTTTTGGAGCGTGTTCCTCATTCAGAGCCCTTCCTGGGATCTGTGCCTGGTAAACAGGAGGATTTTCCAGCTGGTGGAGCTGGTACAGACTTGCCTCGGGTTTTTAACCGTGTTGATGTGTCGCTCCTTGGCAGCCTCAGCTGCAGCTCCAGTGCATGAACTCGCTCAGTTACGGCTCCTCAATGAGCCTGTTCCAGCCTGAACAAGCCTGTTCCAGCCTCATCCCTCCTGGCAGCAAGGACCCTCTGGCAGTGTCCTGGCAGGAGCGCCTTTCCAAGCAGCTGGATCCCGGACTGTCACTGTGCACACGTGCTGGTCCCACGTGGATGTGTGACCTTGCCAGGCCATGAGCTCCGTGTGTGTCACTGACGGGCGAGTTGGGGCATCTGCAGAGGCAGGAACGAGTCAGGGCAGGTGTGGAGGAGCAGGGGAGGGCTCCAAAGTGTTCTGTAGGTGAGGAAGGGAGGGCTCCCAAAATCTTCTGTAGAACAACTTAAGCTAAACAAGATATATAGAAAACATCAGTGCTGTTGTGTGCAATGGGTTCTGAGGTTTTTTCCAGCAAGGCCAGCGTAGCTCAATTTCACTTTATTAATTATCTTCATAAAATAACTTTGTGTCGTTTTTTAATTACTCTGGGAACCTTCTGAGCCTCCTGTGTCCTTGCTGTTGCAGAGGAAAACGCAGAGATCACCCTGGATGTGTCGCTGGCCTATCGTGATGACATGTTTGATGACTGGGAGGAAATAGCACACGCCATAGAGATCAGGAAGCTGAAGTGCACCTTTGGCTCTCCAAAAGTAAGGAATTTGGGTGACGCTGGTGGTGGGGATGAGTGGGAGTTGTCCTCTTCCAATCACAGAACCATAGAATCACCCTTTCCATGAAAAGGTTTTCCCCAATATCCAACCTAAACCTTCCCTGACACGACTTGAGACCGTTTTCTCTTGTCCTGTCACTTTTTATCTGGGAGAAAAGGCCGATCCCCACCTGGCTCCACCCTCCTGTCAGGGAGTTGTGGAGGGTTTATCTTGCGAGGCTCCTATTAAAGCCTGAAATGCGAACCTGTTTGAGGTCAAACCTTATTTACTCAGTGATCCTAAACAATCAAAAACGTGAGGAAAAATGTCCCTCAGCCACTGTCTCGCACAGGCTGGAATTTGCAAACAGGTTCTGGGTGTTCCCAGTGCTCCCAGTTTGAGGGCTCTGTGGTGTGCTGGTCCCGGGCGCTGAGGCCGCGGCTCTGCTCCCTGCCCTTTCTGCAGACCGTGGAGTCCGAGGGCCGTCACTACGACTGCGACTTCCTGCCCTTCATGGAGATCGGCAGCGTGGCACACAAGTACTACCTCATCAACATCCGCCTGCCCGTCAACGACAGGAAGGGCATCAATGTGGGCATCGGCGAGATCAAGGACATCCGCCTCGTGGTGAGCGTCCTGCCCGTCCTCTGCCACCCGGGATGTGTGCCCGGGCTGCTGCAGCTCCTGGCCCGAGCTCCTCTGCCTCCAGCGGGACTGTCCTCTTCCCTGGGGAATGCCCTCTTTGCCTGCTCTTCTGAGGAGCCCTCCCCAGGCCTCCAGAGCTGGCCTCTTCCATGCCTCGGAGCTGCCTGTGTCCTCTGCTCCCCACCCCAGTCTGGCTGGGATGTGGAGTCCTCCTTATGGATAGGAGCTAAGGAGGAACAGGACAGTTCAGAGGGGGCCTGGTCTGTCCTGGAGTTGGCTGTGGCCACGTCTGGGGAGGCTGTCAGTGGTCCTTGCTCTGCCCGCCCTCGAGCCTTGGTGAGCAGGGATGCTCTTCCCAGCTGGAGGCCCTCCCACCACAGCTGCGGTGGCTGCAGACGGCGGTGGGAGGACACGTGGCTGGAGAAACATGTTAGTGAGCCAATGCTCTTCCCACCAGGGGTGACTTGGCTCCATGAGGATCTCGTTACTTCTCTGGGAGTAATTCCACCAGCTTTTTCCATGCTGTGTCAGAATTCCCTCTCTCCCTCGCTGTGGAAGCCGTGTCTGTTGGCATTTGTTCCCAGACCTTCTGGAACCCGCCCAGGTGGCCTGGGGGCTCAGTGGGCACCTGTTCCCTGTCCATCATTGGCCAAACCATCTTTGGGATGTGCTTCCATGTGTGTGCCTCTCCTGACACTCCCATGAGGAGAAGCACAGAATGATGATGTTAAACCCTGGTTTTCCTCAGGGCATCCATCAAAACGGAGGCTTCACCAAGGTGTGGTTTGCCATGAAGACCTTCCTGACGCCCAGCATTCTGATCATCATGGTGTGGTACTGGAGGAGGATCACGCTGATGACGCGTGCTCCCGTCCTGCTGGAAAAGTGAGTAGGGGCCTGTGGTGGCCCAGGGGACCACGAGCAAGGAGACCCCTCTGAGGTGGTCACTGCTCCCAGGCAGAGCCCATGGCTGGAGAGATAGGAGTTGTCTCTTCTCCATCCCCTCCCTCCACCCAGGCACACTGAGAGCTGGAGACCTCCACAGCTTCTGTTTTCTTTCCCGTTAAACCCCTGGAGAAAAAGGAGTTGCTCTGAGGAGCTCAGTCCTAGAGGGTTTGGCGGCAGGAGGTGACACTTCCCAAACAGTGCTGGATTTCCTTCTGTTGCTCTCCACACACAGCTTTGGCTTTTGGGGCTCTGTCCTTCCCTTGCACACTGGACAGAGACGGTGTTTGTGCCTCCCCAGGGTCATCTTTGCTCTGGGAATTTCCATGACGTTCATTAACATCCCTGTGGAGTGGTTTTCCATCGGATTTGACTGGACTTGGATGCTGCTCTTCGGAGACATTCGACAGGGCATCTTCTACGCCATGCTGCTCTCGTTTTGGATCATCTTCTGTGGGGAGCACATGATGGTGGGTACCACCCCCATGGCAAGGTGGTTTCCAGCCCTGCTTCCAGCATTACCTGGCAGCTCCCTTGCTAATGGTTGGAAATGATGCTCTGGAGACTTGCACCAGCTGAGGGATTTCAGGCTAACTTGCTTTTTCTTTTTCTCCTCCTCCCCACCTCGCGATCAGGACCAGAACGAGCGGAATCAGCTCTCGGGGTACTGGAAGCAGGTTGGACCCATTGCTGTGGGCTCCTTCTGCCTCTTCATCTTCGACATGTGTGAGAGGTGAGCGTAGCTCCACTCCCCAGGCTCGGCCATCCCGGAGCAGAGGCTCCTGCTCACCTCCTGCAGCAGGGACCAGCAGTTCAACCCCACGGCTGGGTGCACAGCCCCATCTCCCAGAGCCAGGAGAGGTTCCTGCTGGTACTCCGAAGTGTGCTGGCAGTGGAAACACTTCCCGCCTCACCTCCTCCTCACCCATATGGGAAAGCAGCACAGCTGGCTTTTCCCGGGCAGAACCTTGGGAAAAGGTTCTTCCCCCAGAGGGTGCTGGGCACTGCCCAGGCTCCCCAGGGAATGGGCACGGCCCCGAGGCTGCCAGAGCTCCAGGAGCATTGGGACAATGCTCTCAGCCACAGGATGGGATTGCTGGGGTGTCTGTGCAGGGCAGGAGTTGGATCAATGATCCTTGTGGGTCCTTCCAACTCAGGATATTTCCTGATTGTATGATTCGCAGGCTGCAGGGTGGACAAAGGGCCCTCTGAGCCCTCTGACAGTTGGTGTTTTCTCTCCCCTCTGCAGGGGAGTGCAGCTCAAGAACCCCTTCTACAGCATCTGGACCACCGAGGTGGGCACGGAGCTGGCTGTATCCTTCCCCTGGTTTGTGGGAGAGGGAGGTGCTCCCTCCTGCCAGGTCTGGGAGGTGTGGGGAAGCTCCCTGCTTTTGCAGGGTGAGGGGTGGCTCAGGCACTGCAGGAGACCACCGGGGAACTGAATATGGGAATCACCTGGATAATGTTTTCTAGGATTTCTTGTTAGTTTGTACCATTTTCCCTTAACTTCCTCTGCACAGATGGCCTTTATTATAGTTGCAGGGATCTGCCTGTGCCTCTATTTTCTCTTCCTCTGTTTCATGGTCTTCCAAGTCTTCAGAAACATCAGTGGGAAGCAGTCGAGCCTCCCTGCCATGAGCAAGGCTCGCCGCCTTCACTATGAGGTAATAGCCCTCCTTGGGGCACAGATTCCTTGTTTTTAAAAGATATTTTGGACCTCAGAGTCTGTTCTGAGACCTCCTTTATCCATAATCTCCTCATAATTCCAATTTCTCCTCCTCTAATATTAATTTTTGTGTTTAATGGGAAGTCTTGCTAAGACCACCTGGTTTTTCATGGTATAAATTTGGATTTTGGGGGTTGTCATTTCCTTATGAAGTTGATGGAGGGAAACTCCTGCTAGGATTAAAGCACAACACATTCCTCCCATGATTCCCATTTTTACCCCATGATTTTGTGTGTTTTTCTGTCCTAACTGATTTGCCTGTTGCCAAACCCGAGGAACTCACTCTCAGTGCTTAACCTGCTTCTACAGGGGTGCAAATATTTATCCCCAAAGTTATTCTGTTAAACCATGGTCGCTTCTGCTTTAAACAAGTCGGTATCACCCACTATGAATTCACATAAAAAAATTAGAAAATTGGACTTGAAGGAATTCGAAGCAGACACTGAGTGTTTTTCCCTCTAGCAGGAGGCACACAGGTTCAGCTTGTGCTGCAGGGCTGCTGCTGCCACATCCACATCCAAACACCTGGGGAGCACGGATCTGGTGTGGAAGAGTTAAATTAATAGTCCTTTGTTGTCGTGGTATGGCAGGGTAATTACGCAGACACTGACATTTCCACCTCAATTCCAGAACCAGGTTAAAAAAACCCACGCAGTCACCCAAAACCAAAAGAATTTGTAAGTAAAAATGTAAAACCAGTGAAAGCAGGGGTGGTGGGCAGTGGGATTCCCAGCCAAGCAGTTTGCCTCGGAATCTCCATTCTGTGATAGCCAGCCAGGTTTTCCAGACGTCGGAATCGCTGCAGCTCCCTCCCAGCCAGGCTGGGGGTGAGGATGAGTGTGGCGAGACCCTGAGCCCACGCTGAGCCACCGACCCGCCACGTGTTTGTTTTACGAGAGCCGTGAGCTGTCGGGCCGTCTCCTCCTGCAGCCCGGCTCACACCGACGTGCCACCTCTTCCACTTAATTAACTGCTGCTCAATCAGTCACCGAGCAAATGTCATGGAAAGGCAGCGCTGTCCAGACGTGCCCACCCCGCTCGGAGCTTCCGGCAGGAGCGCAGACGTGTGGGGAGCGGAGGATATGGGCTGTGCTGGGCACGGCACAGGAGTGGGTGGAGGTTGTTTTGCTTTGGGGTTTCGTGGGTTGGACCCTTGTTTTATTTTTTATTTTTTATCCTTGTGTCTTGTCTATCCTAAAACCAAAAATGGGTTTTGTGGATTCTGTTAATGTGACCAGTGACATTTCTCTCTAAACAGGGGCTGATTTTTAGGTTCAAGTTCCTGATGCTCATCACCCTGGCCTGTGCAGCCATGACCGTTATCTTCTTCATCGTGAGCCAGGTGAGGGATGGCTCTGGGCTTCCTGGGAGAGCATCAGCTGTCGCTTCCCAGCCGCTCCCGACGCTGGCTCATCACTGGTCAGACAGGACTGGCCTGTTCTGAGCACGTTTGATAACAAGTTGCTTTTGAAGAAGTTGTTTTCATTTATTTGAAGCTCTGCCATGCAGTTGCTGAGGCTGGAGCCGGCACAAAGGCCCTTGGCTCCCGGTGAGCGTCAGGGCTGCGCCATGTGGAAAATCGGCCAACAGGGTTTAGTAATTGCTGAGAACTCAGTGAGAGGAAAATGTTCTGTTCATACTGAAACGCTCGGGTGGCTTTGTGTGCTCCCAGAGACGTGACAGCATCCAACCTCCCCTGGGCTGACTTTGCAGCCCCGCTGTGCCCAGCAGTAGCTGTACCTGTGCTTGTCCTGAGCTCTGATGTTGCCTCTGTATGAATGAGCTTTTATCACTGCTTGAATCATGGAGTCAAAGACTGGCTTGGGCTGGAAGGGACCTTAAAGCCCCTCTCATGGACAGAGACACCTTCCACTATCCCAGGGGGCTCCAAGCCCTGTCCAGCCTGGCCTTGGACACTGCCAGGGATCCAGGGGCAGCCACAGCTTCTCTGGGCACCCTGTGCCAGGGCCTGCCCACCCTCCCAGGGAACAATTCCTTCCCAATATCCCATCTATCCCTGCCCTCTGGCAGTGGGAAGCCATTCCCTGTGTCCTGTCCCTCTCCAGGCTTTTGTCCCAAGTGCCTCTCCAGGCTCTTGTCCCAAGTCCCTCTCCAGCTCTCCTGGAGCCCCTTTAGGCACTGGAAGGGCCTCTGAGCTCTCCCTGGATCTTTCACTTCTCCAGGTGAACACACCCAGCTCTCCCAGCCTGGCTCCATGGCAGAGGGGCTCCAGCCCTGGAGCATCTCCATTGCTCTCTTTTTAAGCTACTTCAGTTTTCTTCTTGGCCTTTATGTTGTTCTTTAACAGAAAGCAACATTTCAGCCTGAGCAGTCTGTGTATCCTCAAGGAATATTAATATTGATGATATTTTCATGGATGTTGACAGCCCTCAGCATGTGGCAGGTTGGTGCTGTCAGCCCGGCCCCTCCTCAGCCAGCCGTGCTCTGCACATCAATTGCCCCATTATTCACGCTGGTTTTCCTGCTATAAAAGGTCTATTTTTAGCAGTCGGATGTTTTGGGATGCCAGTGGTGTCCCAGGTAGTGCCCTTTTTGTGCCAATCTGTGCTGAGCACATGCTTGTGGCAGGGGTATCGCAGAGCACAGCGGTTCGGTCACATTAAATGAGACATCAAAGCTGAAGAAGTCCTGAGGGAATCATTTTGTCAGGAGCATTTTTTCCCTGCAGACTGAGTCTGAAGAGGAGAATCCCAGCCTGACTTCTGCCTCACTGAACCTGTTACACTCCATTTCCTCCATCTTGTTGAATTGATGCTGTTCTCACCGATTTACTCCAAGGCTGTATCTTTAAGGAATCTGTTCTTCCTGACGGCCTGTCCATGTCTGTTTTCTCTGGACAGGTGACAGAAGGCCACTGGAAGTGGGGGGACATCACGATCCAGGTGAACAGCGCCTTCTTCACCGGCATCTACGGGATGTGGAATCTCTACGTGTTCGCCCTCATGTTCCTGTACGCGCCATCCCACAAGAACTACGGCGAAGACCAGTCCAATGGTAAATGTCCCCAGATGACCTGAGGGCTCTCATCGGGACAAGGATATACAAAGTAGGGGATGCCTTCTGTGCCTTTTTTTTCGCCCAAGTGCGCACTCAGCGCCTTGAAAAGTTTTGTAAATGATGGTTTGGGTTTCCAAGCAGGCATTTGAATTAATGGCTGGGTTAGACAGTTTTGACTCTTCGCCAAGGCAGGCTGGAGCCTTCGGGACGGTTTTTGTGCCTTTTAGCATTGCCCAGATGGAACTGCGTAGCTCAGACGGAGGGATGAGGAGTGGAGAAAATAGACCCTGCTGTCAGGGAGTTGTGCAGAGCCACAAGGTCCCCCTGAGCCTCCTTTTCTCCAGGCTGAGCCCCTTTCCCAGCTCCCTCAGCTGCTCCTGGTGCTCCAGCACCTTCCCCAGCTCTGTTCCCTTCTCTGGACATGGCTCTGGCCCCTCAATATGTTTCTTGTGCTGCTGCTTAAATAACTGTAAATAAAATAATTTATAGGAAAGTTGCTGGTCCGTGGCTTAGGCAGCTGAAAGGCTGGAGGGAATAAACTGGATCTTTTCCTTTTGAATAGTCCCATATTTTATTGTGAGATGGCACTGATGGAACACCTTTGTTTCTCAGGTGACCTGGGGGTGAACAGCGGGGAGGAGCTGCAGCTCACCACCACCATCACCCACGTGGATGGGCCCACGGAGGTCTACAAGCTGGCTCGGAAGGAGGCTCAGGAGTGACACGGAGGTGCCTCAGCAGGGACCGGCCTGGGGTGGGGAGCAGAGGACACACGAGTCCCTCTGGCAGGAGACCTCTCCAGCCGCATCCGCTCCTCGAGCACCCAGTCCCTGGTGCATTCACAGAGCAGCGACAGCGAGCAGAACATTTGTAACTCTCTACTATGGTGTAGTTATTCCTGGGGGGAGGGCTGTGTATATTGTGTTACACTCGGGCACGTAAAACCCTGCTGGAAGGGCACTGAGGTTGCAAAGTCGCGCGTCCGGATGTGGGGCCGGGGCAGAGCTGCCGTGGGGCTGGTTTGATTTTGCTGGGTGTGCTGGTGCATAAAGGTGCTGCAGGGAGCTCAGGCAGGAGCACGTGCTCAGTGCTCTGGGTTTGCTCCTGTGTGCAACTTACACAAGGTGTTGGTTGTGAGAGGGATGAAACCTCATTGTAAAAACATTTAATTCCACCACTGTAACTGTTATCGACCCTTGTCTGAGTCTTTGATGCAGCCCTGCAGCCACCCTCTGTTGATGGATGAAGCAGACCTGGGAGAGGAGTAGGCTGTTAGTAAGGCTTTAGTAGAAGCAGCGACTGCTTTCTCAGCAGGTTTTACAGCTGTTTGTTGAATACAGGGAATGTCCAGCCTGGATGCTGAGCTGAGTTGCAGAAGAACGGAGTGCTCCTGACCCAAGTTCCCACGGTGCTGATCCCACAGCCAGCTCCTCCCTGTTCTCAGTTCCTTTGGCTTCCTGTGCTTTTGTGGCTTCCTCCACCTTCCCCTTTTGTTACGGTGCATCCTTGGGAGCTGGGCAGTCTCGCTCCGTGCACTGCCGGGCTGGAGCAGAGCTGGATTCTTCCAGGGATTATCGGACTTGAAAGAATCTGCTGGTCACGCACTAATGTGGATCTTAGCTTTCCCAGAGCAGACGCACACTCTGGGCTCGCTCAGCCCTGTGCTGGGAGGCCTTTGGCAGAGAGAGGGGAGTGGGAACTGATCCGAGGTGGAGGCTTGAGCCGGACTCTGCTGGGACCAGTTCAGAGAAGTGAATCTTGGGGAAGGGTCTGCGCTGCTCCACGGCCTGAGCGTCCAGAGAACCTCATGAGCTGGCAGGAGTAAATGTCTGTGTTAACTGCTGGTAACATGTAACTCACCTCCCAGTTTTGGCCCTACAAGATAAGAATCTGCTGCTGCTGTGTGTTGCTGAAGGGTTAGAGAGGAGGCAGAAAGGGGAAACTCGTTCCTGTCAGCCCAGGTACCATCACGGTTCCAGGTACCACCACAATGCCAGGTACTATCACGATTCCCACCCCAGAATTTATTCATTTACCCCCATCCATTTATTAAAGCTTAACACTATAAAAAAAGAGAGGGTGGCACCACAAGATCACCTTGCATGGGGTTTGATTGCTGGGCACCCCAAGTTGTGCACCATCACATGGGGCTCCTCCAGTCAGGATGTGTCACACCGGGCAGACCCCTCTGCCAAAGGGCTGCTCTCCATGTATTAATTGGGGCTCCCATAGGATTTTCTTAAAGCAATTCCGTTCGTTGTGCTCGCCCTCCCTGGGATCCCCAGCTTCTCCTGCCCCTGGAGGCAAAGCAGGTCCAAGCAGTGTTCCTACTTGTAGCAGTTACTCCATTACAAAGTGAATTAAATCAACGCACATCCCCGTAACTCCAGAACGTTCCCAGCTGAACGCTCGACTTTGCAACTTTACCATCCCTTTTCCCTTGGGTTCTTACGTGATATTTATGTTGTTCCCATAGCTGTGTCCCTGGGTTCTTTTCCAGCTTAGACTATAGTATTGCGTTTTGTAAAGGCTCCCCATGAATGGGGAGCTGCAGCTTTCAAACCAAATTTTGTGTCAAACACTAACAATTTGTTTACGGGGCGCGTGTACGTGTGCGTGCGTGTGTGGGGTTTTTATTTCTTCATTCCTCAGCCCTACTCATATGTCTCAGAAATAGTCCCTGGGTCTTATTAAAACATATCCTTTTATTTTGTTTAGGTTGAGTTCAGTTTTTACAGAATGCTTTAAGCAACCTGGAAAACATGTAGTTTTGTTAATTTAAATAAAATATACAATATTGTGGATTTGTCGTTGGAATTTCTCCTCATCTCAAATCTCCTCCATTCCCCCTTGTCCTGTCCTTCCAGACCCTCTTCCAAAGTCCCTCTCCAGCTCTCCTGGAGCCCCTTTAATTATGGGAAGTGGCTCTGAAGGTCTCTCCGGAGCCTTCTCTTCTCCAGGCTGAACAACTCCACCTGCAGGGTTTTCCTTCCTGTCCCTGCTTGCCAGCCCTGCAGTTGTCACAGCTGTGCTGTGACTTTTGTGTTTTGGCCATCACCCCACTGCAGTGTTGATTTGGGCATCATCCTCCATCTGCTGCCCACTGCTTGGAGCCTGCTCTCCCCATGTTGTCTTGCTGTTGTATAATCCAGAGAAAATAAATTTTTAAAAAAGTGTTGGTCTCTTGTCCCAGGGAACAAGTGACAGGACAACAGGAAACAGCCTCAGGTTGTGCCAGCGGAGGTTTAGATTGGATATTTGGGAAAATTTTTTCATGGAAAGAGTTGTCCAGCCTTGGCACAGCTGCCCAGGGCAGGGGTGGAGTCCCCATCCCTGGAGAGATTTGAAAGCCATGCGGATGTGGCACTTGGAGACACGGGTCAGTGGTGGCCTTGGCAGTGCTGCGGGAATGATTGGACTCAATGGTCTGAGAGGGCTTTTCCAACCTTAATAATGCCATAAGTCTTTGACTTGCACTTAGGGAGTAGTGGAAAATTTGATGGAAACAGATGAAGTTCAGTATCAAGAGCCCGAAGTCCCCTTGCAGGAGGAGCTGCCCTGACAAAACAACACCTGAGAGAGGGTCCAGGTGTGAGCTTGAGGCAGAGCCCGTGTCTCCGTTCCCGCTGCAGCCTGTGCTGGCTCCAGCCAGGCCACAGGCAGTGCAGTTCTTTGGGACCTAATGAGTGTCAAAAGAGCGAATAAGCGAGATTTCAGTGCCTGTGGAACGGCCAACCCCTCCCACACGCTCCTTTCCCGGGCGCATCCTGCCCTGGCAGGGCTCTGCTGCCACCTGCTGCCACCAGAACCCGCCTCCCGGCTGGACTGAACACAAACCAGCGATCCCTCGTCAAGGAGATGTGAGGAATTCGCTGACGTGTAGATGCTCCCATTGCCTGCAAGGTGCTGCTCGGCGTCCAGGCTGTCCCTGGAGCTTTGTGTGTCCGTGTCGCTGTGCAGGGACTCAGTGAGAAGAGGCAGGAATGGGGAAAGCCACCCGAGACTCTCAACACTGGCTGGGGAGAGAGAGGTGCTGGAATTTCTTCCTTTTCCTCTTTAAACCCGCTCCCAGCAGCCCCCAACCAATTGTTACGTTGTGGGACACTCAAACACGTCCTCTCTCCCACCCCAAACCCTGCAGCCTAAGGCTGTTTTCTGGGATTTTGTTAGGATGACAGTGAGGGATTGGGTGCATTGCTGGGGACAGAATGGCAGGAGATGGAGCTGCAGGAAATGAGCTCCAGTTCTGGTTATAATGACTGTCACCTGCTCTCGACGACGGGACAGCGTCAGTGCACTTTGATTGGGGTAAAATAAGCAATAAGCAGCACCAGATTTATTTTCGGAAGGTTTTGATCCGTGGTGGGCACATGGACGTGTCACGGGTCTGCTTCCCACTTAGCACCTGACACCACACTGTGCAAGAGCTCTTAGAGTTCTTCCCTTGACAGAGCCTATTATAGGAAATCAATCCCAGCTTCAGGCTTTAGATCTGGAGGTTTAAATAAAACACCTCTTAGAAAGAACTATTGGAAAGCCTGCAAAATATCTGAAAATGGGATAACTGAGCAAAAGTGGCTAGCACAGAGAGCGAATTAGCTACTCAGTCCTAGCCAGCATTTCATTGTGGCTAATAAATACCTCATAAACACCAGAAATGATGGTTTAGAAATACCCCATAAACACCAGAAATAACGGTTTGTAAATCTGCTCTGAAAATCACCATTAATGATGAGATTCAGGCAAAGCGAATGGCTTGCAGGTTATGAGCCTTGCCACGAGCAAGTCATCCTGCCTGGAGAGGCAGGAACCATAAAAGCAGATGTAAGATGAACAGGAATTTTTTCCAGGAAAAGGAAGGTGAGGGATGACCCCTGACTCCTAATGCTGATTAGTGGACTTTCAGAGTTCTGCTTTATTTCCCTATTTTCATTATTATCATTATTAATTCAGACAGGAAATTTCAAAGCATCTTAATACAAATGGGCACCTTACTGGCTTCAGAGAGGCCATTTCTTTTTAAGGTCTTGGGTTTAGTTTCCATTGCGTGGGGATGGATTTGGTCCAAGTTCTATCCCAGGTATTTCGGCCTCATGCCAAGATTGAAACCCCTCTGGGTTTTTTTATGTTAGACAAAAAAACTCCACAGCAGTACAAAATCGATCTAAAGAGATACTTTTTGTTGGTCTGGGATATGTACATTACAAGGCTGATAGAAATGGATTTAAAATAGGAAAATACCACAGAGTCAGGAATGCAATAAGGATCAGAGAAATAAGAAATAACAACCTGGAAAACCACAAATGGTTTGGGAAGAATGAGCTTGGGGAAGGACTGGGAAGTGTTTCCTCCATGAGTGCTGGTTTCAGCACAATTACTGAGTTGTTTTTATGAGTTTCTTCCTCATCTTGGGATTTCTGCCAGATGTCCTTGTGGTCCGTAAATCCTGCATTCCCTGGGCCCACTATCAATGGTTCATCCTCCTTCCCAAGCTTTGCTAACCTCCCCCAGGTCTAAGAGCACACAAACATGTCCAGCCCTAAACCTTAACAATTCTACCAACAATTCATTTGTTTTTTTAACACATGGGCATCACTTAGAGCTTGTTGGCTGCTGTTTCACAGATTCAGTCTCACTTCTTGTTGATTAGGCTTGAAAGTACACGAAGATCAAACATCAAAGAACATCCTTTCTTAAGAAAATTTTACATATTCCACATTTTGCAACGTGACCAGCCTGTAGATGACCCACAAACAGAAACACTTCATAAAATGCATTAATTTCACACCGATCCCCTCACGGGCCGACGGCCATTTTGGGGCGTGAGGGCGGGCGGTGCCTGGGCGGGAACGCGCGGGCGGGAAGGGGCGGGAAGGGGCCGTGAGGGCAGAGCCGAGCCCGGGGCGGGAACCCATGGGCGGAAAGGGGTCGTGAGGGCAGAGCCGAGCCCGGGGCGGGAACCCATGGGCGGAAAGGGGTCGTGAGGGCAGAGCTGAGCCCGGGGCGGGACCTCATGGCGGGAAGGGGTCGTGGGGGCAGAGCCGAGCCCACGGCGGTGGCCAGGACGGAGCGGGGCAAGGAGGAGCCGGGGGCGGCTCTCAGCACCGGCCGTGCCGGAGCGGGAACAGCGGGGACACACGGCCGCCTGGTCCTGTCCGGCACCGGGTGGTGCAAGCTCCGGTGTCCCCGCATGAGGGCGTTTGGAGAGACGGCGTTGGGGGAAATTCCTAATAAACGAGGAGAAATACGACTTGTGATTGTGACACACAACTACTCTATTTCATCCGGCGGTGTGAGGGAGACAAACCAAACAGTGGAATCAGAGAATATCCCGAGTTGAAAGGGATTACACGGATAAGGTCCTGAGTGGACCTTGCTGGCCATGGCCCCAGGACTCGGTGGCTTCCCCGGGGAGGGCTGAGAAGCTGCTCAGGGCATCCCTGCCCCGCTTAATGGCAGCGGGGGTGAAAACTTGACCCGGATATGAAGTTTTTAAATCAAATCAGCCCTAAATTTAAGCTGGGAGATGCGCAGGGTGGATGAAAGACGGCAGAGCCCGGCAGTGCCCGGGGGTCTGCGGCACGGGGGGCTGAGGGAGGGCGAGACTCGCCTTTGTCTGTGCGCGGGGTGAGGCATGGAGCAGCAGAATTCGGCTGCAGCGGCTTTAAGTCAGGCGGTTGTGTTGATTATTTATTTATTTTCATGGGCGGGTTGAGTGGAAGGCTGGATTTACGGAGGCACGGAGCCTCCCCTCCCGCGGCGGCGGTGGCGGCGCTCCGGGCGAGGGTGGTACCGCTTCCCAGGGGCTGGAACACGCCTTCCCGGGGGCTGGAGCGCAGCTTTCCTGGGGTTGGAGCACGGCTTTCCTGGAGCTGGAATACCTCTTCTCTGCGGCTGCCAGGCGATTTCAGCCTCGTTTCGCTGCTCGGTGGAGCTGATGGCTGCAGGTGAATTCTTATTCTCTTCTCGTAGCGTTAAACGTGCACGGGATGCATGGCTGGGAAAAGGATGGGAGGGGTGCGATTTATTAATTGCTGATTTCAATAACCCACCTTTCCTCCTCCCTCTCCACAGCCCACCTCTGCATAGGGGTGTGTAAACTTGGAGGAACTCGGGCTTTTTGGGTGAAAACCTTCCCTCACGTCGCGGCGCAGCGAACATGCCTGAGCAGAGCAATGATTACAGGGTGGTGGTGTTCGGAGCAGCGGGGGTCGGCAAAAGCTCCCTGGTCCTGCGCTTTGTAAGGGGCACTTTCAGGGAAACCTATATCCCCACCATCGAGGATACGTACCGACAGGTGATCAGCTGTGACAAGAGCATCTGCACCCTGCAGATCACGGACACCACGGGCAGCCATCAGTTCCCTGCCATGCAGCGGCTCTCCATATCCAAAGGGCATGCCTTCATCTTGGTGTACTCCGTCACCAGCAGGCAATCCATGGAAGATCTTCACCCCATCTTCGATGAGATTTGTCAGATTAAAGGCGACATCCAGAAAATCCCGATAATGTTGGTGGGGAACAAAAGTGACGACACGCAGAGGGAGCTGGATGCCAGCGAGGGGCAAGCGCTGGCCAGCAAGTGGAAGTGTGCCTTCATGGAGACGTCAGCCAAAATGAACTACAACGTGCAGGAGCTCTTCCAGGAGCTCTTGAATCTGGAGCAGAGGAGAACTATCAGTCTCCAGGTGGATGGAAAGAAATCCAAACAGCAGAAAAAGAAAGATAAACTGCAAGGCAAATGCTCTGTTATGTGATTGCCTTTGGCTGGACTCGCTGCACGGCACAGCTGGAGTGTGGACTCCTACAGAAAATACATTTCTGCTGGAGATTTTGGAGGAATCTACGCCTTGCAGGGTTGTTGCTTTCCTCTAAAATCCCCACTGAGTAATTGTATGTGTTGTTTTTAAGGAGAATGGCTTCTGCATGTTTATTTTTTTAAACCAATAAATGTTCCATGTTAGCAATTACCTGTGACTAGAAGTTTTTAATGTTAGAAGTTTTACAGAGGAAAAAAATGTCTGTCAGAACAAACCTCTCTATTCCTGTGAGTACGTGCCAGTTTTTAAATATCTCCAGCCTGTTAACTCAGAGGAAATAATCTATAATGTGTACACTTACATTGTTTTCAGAAATCTATTGACCAGAGCAAATCTCTGCCAAAGTGAGGCATTTGCACTAAAAATGAACACGTGTGTGGCTCCAGATGCCTAAATATTTGATTGACAGACTGGCTTGCCCACCAAAACTGCAGTTTTTGCATGGCAGAAGTGAAGTTTTCCTGCGTGCTGTGCAATTCCCGAGACTTGTGCAGTTCTGGGAGTGATTACAGCTGTAGCTGCATAAAATCAGGCTTTTTCTCCTGCTTGACTCTGACTTCCTCTGTTCACTGAGGCAGGAGATCCCACGTGCTCTCACTCCCAATCCAGGGGTGATCCTTGGTGTCCTTGAGCAGGAGCTGCCCCTGATGAAGGTAACCAGGAGGTTGTAAGTGCCCATTGATGCAGAAGCTGGTTATCTTTTCCTTTCCCAACCATCACCCTGGTTTTGCTGTCTGAAGCTCCTTTTCCCAGCCTTCCTGGAATTCTATGAGATATTTATTTTCCCCCCGCCATCCAAGTTACCCAGGTTTTAGTTGAGACCTGGGATGAATCAGTTCAGATAACACTGCCTGGGGAAGGAACATCAACACCTGTAAGGTGCATGTTTATAGCAAACCCCGCTCTGACGAGAACTTCTAGCAGACACTTCATGTGAAGGAAAGGACTGGAGGGATTTAAAAGCTGTGTGGATGTGGCACTTGGGGACGTGGGTCAGTGCTGGGGAACAGTTGAACTCCACAGTCTTAGAGGGCTTTTCCAAGCGAAATAATTCCACGATTCTGTCTCCTGTTTTGCATCCATTTTAGCCCAAGCAGAAGACTGTAAGACCTCAGTGCTGCACTGTAGGTTTGATTTTTACACAGCGACGTGGTCTTGACACAAGACACAGGAGGAGAGGAATTGCTGCTTTTTATAGCACTTTTCTAGTGAAGTGATTTCTTTGCTGAAGGTGAACATGATCTGGAACAGGAGGTACTGGAGGCTTTCAGGCACAGTACTGTGAAAGTATTCGTGTTGAGAATGACCTGAGGGGAGCCTGCAAGAAATATGGGGGCCTGGAGAGCCAGGACACAGGGAATGGCTTCCCACTGCCAGAGGGCAGGGATGGATGGGAGATTGGGAAGAAATTCCTCCCTCTGAGGGTGGAGAGGCCCTGGCACAGGAATTCCCAGAGAAGCTGTGGCTGCCCCTGGATCTCTGGAAGTGTCCAAGGCCAGGTTAGAACAAGGCTTGGAGCAACCTCATCTATGGAGGGTGTCCCTGCCCATGGCAGGGGGTGGAATGGGATGGGATTTAAGATCCCTCCCACCCCAAACCAGTCTCGGTTTCAATGGAAGGTGCTGTAGAAAGGCCTTTTCTCCCAGATATTTTGTTCATGTTGCAGACTAATACATAAACCCATGAAGTTTGTATCCGTGTGAATAGATGACATTTCAACAACTCTTGGCACCTGGTGTTCCCTTGTCTCCTGTGCTGTCCCTGAGCTGCTTTTCCAGCCTCTTTAGGGTGTCCCTACACACACATGGGATCAGTTGGCTCTGTGTGTGCCAGGGGAGTTTGCCCTGGTTTCAGCTGGAGCCCTCACACCATTTGATCCAGCAGAAGAACCTATTCCTTATGATTTCAGAAACCCAACTTCTGCAGGAGGGTTTGGACCTGTCCAAAAGGTTATGGTCACTTGCCAAAATCAGCACAAAGGCTGTGCTCTTGATTTTCCTTATTGGAGAAAGGACGCCCCAAGCTCCCAGTGCTGGACCCGCAGTGCTGGCTGGTGTCGTCCCCTGTTTATGACCTCTCCTGCGGCAGTCAAAGCAGCCCTGATGGCTTTGCTTGGACATAACTCTTCCTTTCTCCTCTCTTTGTGCATGGATTTTCTCTCTCTGTTCCCTCATGTCCAAGCAGTTACACAAAGCTCCTCGTGGGTTATTTGGTTATTATTACAAAAACTATTTCAGTTCCATTGCAGCCTTTGAAACCCCTTGAAGACATTTTCTGTCTAAGCCTTTTTAAAATGTCAGGAGACCTAATAATGTCTCTACAACTCCCACTGCCTTCATGGAGATGCCTGTGCAAAGAATCTGCAATTACTCACACAGCCAGGATGTTCTGGAATGTGTCATTATCGATGCTGTGTGTTCCCTGTGCGGGGTGCGGAGGTCTCCGAGGGCTGGGATCTGTCAGAGCAACAATCCATTGGAGCAAAACAGCCTCAGGCATTCCTGCACCCGGGAGAATCCCTGAGGGAGCTGGGAAAGGGGCTCAGCCTGGAGAAAAGGAGGCTCGGGGGGACCCTGTGGCTCTGCACAACTCCCTGACAGGAGGGGGCAGCCGGGGGGTCGGGCTCTTCTCACAAGGAACAGGGACAGGAGGAGAGGGAACGGCCTCAGGCTGGGCCAGGGGAGGCTCAGGTGGGACAGCAGGAGGAATTTCTGCATGGAAAGGGTGGTCAGGCCTTGGAAGTGGCTGCCCAGGGCAGGGGTGGAGTCCCCATCCCTGGAGAGATTTGAAAGCCATGTGGATGTGGCATTTGGGGACATGAGTCAGTGGCGGCCTTAGCACTGCTGGGGGAACGATTCTACTGGATCGTCTTAGTGGACTTTTCCAACCTAAACAATTCCATGATTCAAAGCTTCCTTTGGCTGCCATGAGACCAGGACTGCGTGGCAATGGAGATGCTGGGCTGCTCCTGGGGGTGTCCCAGTTTAGAAACCCAAACCAGATGGGGAACAAGTGACACCTGCTGTGTCTGCCTTTCATGCTCTGTAAATAATCTATGTCTTGGGTGTGCAGCTTAACTGTACTGTAAATCAAAACTGTATTAATAAATAAATGATATAATTGGCTGTTTCCATATAAACTGAACTAACCTGGTTTGTGTGTGTGCAATCTATCGCTCTCATAGGAAGGGATATTCATTTCATGGGAGTGGATGCTGTGTTTTGTAGTGAGGGTATGCTTTAGAAGGAAATGCCTTTTTTGAATAAGTGCAGTTTAAAAAAGTAACAGACCTGTAATTTTTCAGCTGATCTTTTGATGAAGGACATTCAGGTGAAGCCATCTGTCAGCAGTGAAGAAGCAGCTCTGCTGTCTGATGGAGCTGGCCTGGCCTTACCTGCTGTTTCCAGCAGCTGGTGACAACATGTTTTTTATGGAGCTGTTTATGCATCCCGTAAACCCTTCAGCTTGACAATGCCCTGACACATTGCCTGTGTCTGGAGAGCAGGATGGGAGTTCACTAATAATTCTCAAGTTGGTTGTTTTATTCCCTCTTTCATTTCGTTCTACCCCAGAACTCACTGGTTTTCTGGAAGGTTCTTCACATGGTCAGATGTGGCAAGACAAGGTCATGGAAGATGCTGACAATTCATTGAGTTGCTTTTAATGCCTCCATAAAGTCCTTTCGAGATCATGAGTAGAACACAGTTGTCTCTGAAAGTTTCCTTTGGGATATCCTGAAGGAATCCCAAGACCTGCTGTCGCCTGGATGGCTGGTGAAGGCTGAGACTGTGAGGGCAGTGAGTGACTTTGAACTGAATCACAGAATCGTGCAATCACTCAGGTTGGAAAAGCCCTCCAAGACCATGAAGTCCAACCTGTGCCCGATCCCCACCTTGTCACCCAGCCCAGCGCACTGAATGCCACCTCCAGCCCTTCCTTGGATGGGGACTCCACTACCTCCCTGGGCAGCCCATTCCAATGTCCAGCCTGACCACCCTTTCCATGAAGAAATTCTTTTCCTCTCTGCAATGCTGAATTTCAAGCATTTCTCAATTAGTGCTCCTTATTTCCACACAACACTCGTTGACAGGCTTGAGGCAGTTCCCTTCCCGAGTCCGACCAACAAAATCAGTGACAAGAGAAAACACTGGGGAGGAGAATCACGAACAGCACTTCTTGCGAGAGAAAAATGTGAGCAGTAGCTGGAGTGTCCACCCACACATGTATTTTAAAAACAAGCAGACGGAGTATTGCTGTATTCCAATTCCTCTTCCTAGAGCAAAGCAGGCTCATGATTAATGGAACAAACAGCTCGGAATAATAAGCAATATTGCTTTATATGCAGGGTCCGTAGCCACGAGGTACCCGGCGCAGTCCAGAAGAGTAAAAGCTTGTCTTAATCATCGCCTGCCTCCTCTGCAGTGTCTGTGGCGTAAATTAGGGACATCAAAAGCTTTGGAGAGCTAATGAAAATGCTAAAGAGGCTCCAGACCAACGGCAGCGTAGCAGCCTCCTGCTTAATGGTGTTGCTGCGTGTCAGGCAAGACCTGCCACCCCTAATTGTTTCCTTTTTTCCCGCTTCAGGGAAAAATGATAACATATAAAATCCTATTAGATGGGAATACATTTAATAATGCAAAAAGGATGGAGGAGCAGAGGAAGGAGGGGAACCCAGCACTGCCGTGGCTCGGTTGGGTTTGTTCACAGTCCCGTGGTGGCAGAGCCAAACCTCGCTGGCACGGCTGGGCACTGGCTCAGGGTCTGGCTTGGGCTGCTGCCTCCATCCCATTTGCTGCTCTTTGTCCTCTTCACACTTCCAGTAAGTCTGAAAATTAGAGGGAATGGAATGATTGTGTTTTCCTGGCTTAACACAGAACCAGAGTCTTCCAACCCAACCATCCCACCTGCTCCTCCTGTTGCCCTCAGCCCTTATCCAGGTGGGAAGGGGGGTGGGGGTCCCACCACAGCCCATCTCTTCTTGGCAGCCTGCACTGAGAACTCTCTCCAAGCCTTGAGCAGAGGGCAAATGCAGCTGATCTGCTGTGAGAGGGGCTTTTCACTCCGGGGATTGGACTTAAACTGAAGAAGGGCAGGGTTAGATTGGCTATTGGGAAGGAATTCTTCCCTGTGGGGGTGGTCAGGCCCTGGCACAGGGTGCCCAGAGAAGCTGTGGCTGCCCCTGGATCCCTGGAAGTGTCCAAGGCCAGATTGGACAGGGCTTGGAGCAGCCTGGGATAGTGGAATGTGTCCCTGCCTGTGACGACTCCTCCTGCTAAAGGGACATGGTTTTCTTACACCTGGATATAGGTGCCCACAGGTACCTCCTTCAAAGCAGGCAGAGCACTGCTCCGAAGCCTCTGACATGGAGAGCAGCAGGGAGCTTTCCTTTCATAGCTCAGTGATGCATTTGTGCCTTTCAGACTAAAAATATCTCAGGATGGAGATATGAAAACTCTTCTCTCCTACATTATGGTTTTCCTTTGTTCCTACATGTTTTCCTCCAACCCCTGCATCCCATTATGTGCCTCAGGCTGCCCGTGGGTGAAGGATGAGCAGCTCACACCCAGGCAGTGAAAATCCCTCCTTGGAGGGAAAAATCCGTCCGTCACATGGAGTCCTTGGATCAAGACCAAGGTCTCATCTGGGATGGGAGTGATGAAAAGGCTTCTTCTGCCAGCGCTGGCTGCCCACATCCTGCTGCCCACATCCTCCTGACTGCTTGGAGCATCCCTGGAGCAGGCATGGAGCAGATCTCAGCCTGCACCCACGTTCAGCCCTGTACAGGTCCATATGGACCTGCTGGGATTGATGTGGAGGTGAGGGAATAACGGAACGTACTCCTTGCGCCCCTGAAGAACAGCGCACCCGAGCTGCAGCACACAGGTCTGTCCCCGGGCAGTCCTGACGTGTCATTTCAACAACATAAAACCCAAAAATAGGGAAGAAAATTAATAAATACGGGAATGTTCATGCTTAGACCATTTCAGCCATTTCTGCTGTCAGATGCTTTACCAGCTGGCCAAGCTGGAACTAGGGGAGAGTGGCTGGCTTTGTGATTATCTGGAAAGACGAGCCAGAATATGGCTCAAAAATGGGAAATATTTCTATGAACTGTAAGAAATTACTCATTCCCACAGGCGTAATTCCAGGCATTGATTCATTTGGTTAATTCTTAGTGGAAAAATGAGTCTTTGCACCCAAGAAAGAGGATGCTGAAGCGTGGCTGGTGTTTGTCATGTGGAACACAACGATATTTGGTGTTTAATAATTGTTGTGGCATTAATTATTGCTCAAAACAGCCTTAGCAAGGCTCTTCCCGGGGATATCCTGCATGGACACCCAAAATGGGATTGTTTATCACATGTGCTCCTTTTGGACAGCTTTTCCAGGGAAGGCTGAGTCCAGCAGCCCAGGGATGGGGATTTAAGTGAGACAATCCTTTGTGGAAGGAATGCACGATAAATAGTAAGGGAAAATAAGCACTGGGGGGGATCAGAGCATATTCCTGGGGGCTGGCTCCTTGGGACAAGGGTGGGAAAAGCCAGGGGAGCTCGGGCTCCTGTTCCTACTCCGATGACACTGGAAGGAAGGAATGCCAGCTGTTGATGTGGCAGGGATGGAGATGGGAGAGCAGGAACTGCTGCTGGCCAGGCGCACGGTGACAGGCACGGGCTGCGGCCCTGCAGAGAGGAGCGATGAGGGATGGCTGTCCTGGAAATCACATTGCGCCGTCTCCTGCACCTCCGGTTCTCCCACGCGGAATTTGATTACTCTTCTGCTCCAGAGAGCCTTCCTTGGCTGCTGGCTGTGCACAGCTGTCTGCTTTGTTTATGAAGTCCCTTTCTGTGACTGTCGCTCTGGACTCCATGCCCAGGGATAATCCCAGGATTGCTGGGAGCACCCCTTTCCTGAAAGGCAGGACAATGACCTCCACCCCGCACCAGCACTTAACTGGGAGCGAGCCCCTGCCTGCTCCCAGCTAATTTCAGGAACATTTTTCTGTGCATTTCTGGTTAAGTACTAGCTCAGTAAAGCCACCAAGCCAAAATTCCCATTCTGCAAAGATCCTGGGAAAACCGCGTCAAAATTCCTGTTCTGCACAGATCTTGGGAGAAAATCATTGGGTTTTGAGGGGGAACATGGCATAATTTTGATGATTTTGTTCAGGAACTGAGCTTTTCTGCTCTGCCTGCTCCTGCCTGGCTCCTGTCAGGATTGTTTGGGCCGGGAGTGATGTGGTTCATTTTCTCCAGCATCAGAGATTTCCATGATCCATCTGGGAAAGCCCCCTGAGCTCATTGAGTGAATCCCCCAACCTCCCTGGGAAAGGGATACAGAGCATACAAGATGGGAAGGAGCAGCAGTGTCAAAGAGGCAGGAGAAATCTGGCTTTGCTTTCTCTGGACAAAGTGCACCCTGAGAGCAGAGCTGCTGCAAAACCTCCCAGGCTGTGCATTGCAGGCGGCCCTTGGCTGAACTCTGAACCTCGTTATGCAGGAAATAACGAGAGTTCACAGAGATAAATGGTGGTGGGGGACAGGATTCCACCCTGGATACTGCTCCGAGTCCTGCTCTGAGTCCCTGCCAGTGCCTCACCTCCAGACTGGTTTGGGTTGGAAGGGATCTCAAAGCCCATCCAGTTCCATCCCAGCCACGGGCAGGGACACCTTCCACTGTCCCAGGCTGCTCCAAGCCCCATCCAGCCTGGCCTGGGACACTGCCAGGGATCCAGGGGCAGCCACAGCTGCTCTGGGCACCCTGTGCCAGGGCCTCTCAGGGAACAATTCCTTCCCAATATCTAAGAGTGGGTGCCCTGATCTAGGCTACTGCTACACACTAATAATAATAATTAACATTTCCATATATTTTTGTGTTTGTAGGAGAAAGGGAAACCTGTGCTTGTACCACTGGGATCTGAAGAACTCAGTCCTGCCTTCAGACAAAGGTGAGACATCCACTGGGTGAATGGCTGGGAGGGAACAAAAGGAAGGAAAAACAAGAGATCTCCTTCTCATGAGTCTTTATCCAGCCCCTGCTGAAAAGGAAAATAAATGTTTAATAGAGAAAATACAAAGTTCAAACCAGTCGGCCCTCCCAGTGTGTCCACTGCATGTCCCAGTGCTCTCAGTATGCACAGGACAAGCCCCAGTGCCACCAGTGTGCCCAGTTCATGCCCCAGGGTGCCCTCCCAGTGTGTCCACTGCATGTCCCAGTGCTCCCAGTGTGCACACTCGAGTGTGACCCTCGTGGCAAACACTAGGATGGGACAGGAGCCCCAGCAAAGCTCCCAGGAATCCCTGCCAAGCTCCAGGGAACCCCGACGAGCTCCTCCTCGGGTCAGGGGCTGCTGGCCTGGGAGTGCTGCACTGTGAGGCCACAGGTAGCTAATTAACACTGGCTAATTAAGCTCTCGGTTGGGACTGAATGGTGGGAAGCTGCTGCTTCAGCCCACGAGAGGGCAATGCTTCCCACCTGGCTGGTGGCCACGCTTGGGAAAACTGGATTCCTGTATTTTAATTAGGAATCGAATGAAGAATTCCTTCTCTTTCAACAGTTTTCCTAAAGGTTTTGTTTGGTTTTTTCTCACTGGGGCATAATGCAGGACAACGTCCTCCTGTGCATCCCTGTGTTCCCAGCTGGAATCACAACCGAGAGGAGCCGAGCAGACTGGTGATCCCATCTCCTCTCCCATAAAAGCTGCTGCAGAGACAGGCTGGAGCCGGGGGAGCCCGGCTGTGCCAGGGACAGCAACAACCTGCCTGTGCTGGCACTGGGCAAAACCATGGAAAAGAGCAAGGAGAGGATTTCCTGGGCTCTCAGGGCAGGGATGCTCCATGGGGACACACTCGGGGCAGAGGTGGTGTTGGGGGTGAGCACGGCATCTTCCCCAGTTTTCATGGAATTTCGTAGAATCCCAGACTGGCTGGAGTTGGGAGGGACCTTAAAGCTGATCCCATCCCACCCGTGCCATGGGCAGGGACACCTTCCCCTATCCTCGGCTGCTCCAAGCCCCATCCAACCCGGCCTTGGACACTTCCAGGGATCCAGGGGCAGCCACATTTTCCCTGGACAATCTGTGCCAGGGCCTCCCCACCCTCATTTTTCAACCCTTCTCCCTCCTGCAGCTCCCAGGCAGGAACTCGTATTTAAATTTTAATCCACACCCTCCCCTGCCTCTGGAGACAAATGTATTCCCGAGTGATCCCAGGATCAAAGCCCCACAAGCAGAGGCACGCCAGGCCCGTTCGGGCAGCAGACAAGCCTCTGCAAATACCAGATCTGCCCCTCCCTGGCGACCGCCACAACCCCTACTCCCAAAATTCCCGGGACAAGCGACGCTCCAACCTCTCCATCCCGCCGGATTCTCCACCACCATCACCCCCTGCAACACCGCGTGTGCTCCAACCCCTCAGGCGCACGCTTTGCTCACTCAACCCCTTCCCAAACACCGGGGAACGCCTGAATTCACTCTTTAGAACAGGACAAACCGGATTTGGCTATGGAATTCTGCCTGGATTAGGGATGCACATGTGGCCACGCCCACCATTCTCCCGGCCCCGCCCATCCCTGCCCGGCCCCGCCCCGTCCGGGGC
>VZTF01007236.1:58470-78324 GCA_013397755.1 Cnemophilus loriae
GGCCGAGGGGATGGGCGGGGCTTAGCTCGGTGGGCGTGGCCTCAGCTCCCGCTCCGGTCGCCCGTGGAGACACCGGGAGCGGCGCTCGGTGAGTACCGGGATCCCGGGATTGCGGGACAGGGGGGTTCCCGCCGGGAATAGCGAGCTCCGCCGCCCGGGACAGCCCGCCCAGCACCGCGGGGGCAGCGGGAAGCGGCAGCCCGGCCCCTTTGGCTGCCGGGCCTGGCGGGGCGGGCCGGGCCCGAGCGGTGCCTAGGTGGTTTTGGGGTTGGTTTGGAGGGGTTTTTTTTATGTTTTTTTTCCCTGGATTTTTTGTTGTCCTGAGGAGTGTTCCCGGCGGGAGGCAGCGCGCAGCTGTGGTGCGGTTCAACAAGTGGCGTGTGGCACGGGAATGAGTCAAAATCTGCTTAATTATGTAAAAAAAAATCTGCTTCATTAGGCAAAAATAGTTCTAAAATAGGCAGTTTTTTCTTCCTTTCCTTCTCCTTCCTGCCTCCTTCCCACCTCCTTCCTTCCAGACCTTCCCCATGGCACCAGAGCTGGCGGCTCTGACTACACGAGGGCAGCCCCAGCTTTCATCTAAATCTTTTAAATTTTCCCAATTTTAGGATTCCCAGCCGTCAGGCCGTGGGTTTTCCTTGGAATCACGGAGCTCTGCTTGACGGAGGAAGTTTCCCACGTGCGAGGAGTTGTGGGATGAGTGTGGGAAGGAGGTTAATTAGTGGGAAGCGTCATTATTCCAGGAGGTTTCATGTTGATACTGAGATTACACACCCTGTTGCAGTAATAAGTTTGCTTAGAATCATAGAATTGCAGAACATCCTGAGTTGGAAGGGACCCACACAGATCATCGAGCCCAATTCCTGAAACTTTTGAGTTCCTTTAGTAACTTTTAAACTGCGATTCCCTATTCCAGTCTTAAATTCTTTACTTTTTTTGGAGGGGGGAGAGGGAGGAAAGAGGGTTTTGAGTATATTGTGATTTTAGCCTGGTGTTTTTTGGGAAGGAGGAGCTAACAGGAGCTGGAGCTGTGTCAGGAGGGGTTTAGGTTGGATCTCAGGGAAAGGCTCTTCCCCAGAGGGTGCTGGGCACTGCCCAGGGAATGGGCACGGCCCCGAGGCTGCCAGAGCTCAGGGAGGCACAGGGTGAGATTTTGGGATTGTCCTGTGCAGGGCCAGGAGCTGGACTTGATGATCCTTGTGGGTCCCTTCCAGCTCAGGATATTCCATGATTTTGTGATTTAATTAGTGTGGCACATCAAATGCAATTCCCAGCAGTTTGCCAGGCGATTACCCGGTGTTTTAATTGGCTTAGAACCCACAGGATGAGGGACATGTTACTTGTGTGTGTTTGTCTGGGTTGTAAACTGGTTTAGAAATACTTTTCTGGGAGTAAAGGGCGAGTAGTGGACAGTGGCAGGATTTTGTGCTGCTCAGTGCCACTAAATGAGATTGAGGGATTAGTATGGAGTTAATGACTCCTCAATCCCGTATTTCATCCTGGCGTGGGATGCACCGCAGCATTTGGGATATCTCTAATCAAGGAGCAATCAGTTCCAGAGAGGAACAACGCATGGGCTCTGGTGCTGGGGGCGAGCTCATTCTGTAATCACAGAATTACTGATGGAGGAGTTTTCCTAGAAAAATGAAGTTCTCCTGTTATCCTGGAGGAGTTTCTTGGGCTCCCAGGCAGCAGAACCACTGCCAGCATCTCTCATCTCTTGCTGATGTTAAATCAAATTATTGAGTTGTGTTGTAGGTTTCAGATATTTCTTTTATTTCAAATATAATGTTTCTTTGGCAATATGATAATTTTTTAAGTACTGAAGGTTCTTAAGTTTTTAGGTTCTGTTCCCGAAAAGACTCAGATTATTTCAGCCAGATTCATGTCAAGTTCTCTGTAGCAGGGCCTGGGATGACACACTAGAATTATGGAATCCCAAATGATTTGGATTGGAAGGGACCTTAAAGCCCATCCAGTGCCCCCCCTGCCATGGGCAGGGACACCTCCCACTGTCCCAGGCTGCTCCAGCCTGGCCTTGGGCACTGCCAGGGATCCAGGGGCAGCCACAGCTTCTCTGGGCACCCTGTGCCAGGGCCTGCCCACCCTCCCAGGGAACAATTCCTTCCCAGTATCCCATCCTGGCAGTGGGAAGCCATTCCCTGTGTCCTGTCTCTCTCTGCCTGTTTAAAAGGTCCCTCTCCCTCCCTTTTCTGTGGCTCCGCCATCCCTGCAAGAGCTGCTGGAATGCTGAGTGGAAGATGCTGAACACGACGGCTCTGCGGGGTGGGAACGTGCTCCTTCCCTGGACTCAGCTTCCCAAATCCCAGTGCATGCCACTCTGATTCGGCTCTGTTGCGAAAGCAGATCCATGTTGCTCCAGAAGTTCGTGGTGCAGCCCCATAAATCCCCACCCTCCGCCCTTTCCCTTTGTCCCCTTTGCCAGAGCAGAGATCACTGCAAGGGGCGGAGGGAATAATTTCCAAAGGTTTACAGTTATCAAGGGAAACGCCACCGCAGCCTTGGCCGAGCCGTGGAGCCGTATTCCAGGGAGGACTGAGTTGCTGCAACTCCATCTGTGCTTGCACAAACCATGGGAATGGGGGAAGGCTGCTGGGTCCTGTGTCCTGGCACAGAAGTACCCCTGTGCAGGGGCAGGAATTGGAGTGAAACTCCATTGATTGGGATGGAAGACCCCCAGATCTTGAAAGTCATCGTGGACTCACTTTTTGTTGGGAAATGGGAGCTGCAGATGTTTGGTGACTCTTGGGATTCCTGCGCTGCTGGAATAGTGCAGCTATTTGGTGAATTTTGCAGTATCACAGAGTTGGGGTTCATTTTTCCGAACCTCAGTGTTCGTCCTGCACTCAGTGTTGGGAGCTCTTGGATCCACATCATTTCTGCTCTCAGGAATAGTCTGGGGGGGAACTTGGAAGGGTGAGACAACACTGATGACACAAGAAAGAAGTTTCCATTCCGTATTTTGCAAGGATTGATGAGAACGAGCAGAGGCTGTGACAGAAGTCCTCAGGGTGGCTGGGTTGTGGTGGGATTCTCCATGGGATTTTAGGGAGGTAGGTGGAAGGAGGAAGGTGGGGGGAGCAGTGGGGGTACCCATGGGAGGTGGGAGCGTGGTGGGGGTACATCCATACCCTGGAGAGACACGTGGCTCCGGGAGGTCCAGCATTCCCATGGGATGTCCATTCCTTGCTGTGGAGCTGCTGGACCCCGTCCAGCCAGGTGTCCCTGGGGAGGAGAGGATCCACTCCTGGATCTTTCCGCCTGCAGAGCTGCTTCCAGCTCTGGGGCCCCCTGGAGAGGAAGGGCCTGGAGCTGTTGGAGGGAATCCAGAGGAGGCACCAGGATGATCAGAGGGATGGAGCAGCTCTGCTGGGAGGAAAGGCTGGCAGAGCTGGGATTGTTCAGCCTGGAGAGGAGAAGCTTTGGGGTGAGCTCATTGTGGCCTTGCAGGGTCTGAAGGAGCCAAGAAGATGGAGAGGGCCTTGGGACAAGGGATGGAGGGACAGGACACAGGGAATGGCTTCCCACTGCCGGAGGGCAGGGAGAGATGGGATATTGGGAAGGAATTGTTCCCTGGGAGGGTGGGGAGGCCCTGGCACAGGGTGCCCAGAGCAGCTGTGGCTGCCCCTGGATCCCTGGCAGTGCCCAAGGCCAGGCTGGATGGGGCTTGGAGCAGCCTGGGACACTGGAAGGTGTCCCTGCCCATGGCAGGGGAACAGAACAAGATGGTCTTTAAGGTCCATTCCGACTCAAGCCGGTTGGGATTCTATGAAAAGTGAGGCCTGGGGTTCAGTGTACCCCACATCCCAGCTCCCTGGTTCCTGGAGCCCCAGGCAGTGTGGCTGGGGGCAGATCACAGCTTTGGGATGTTCCTGGACACCAGCAGCTGAGTATTTTTAGTTGTGTTCCTTTGAATATTTGGTAAAACAGGCAATGTGTTTATATTCAGCTTCCTGTGTCCGTATCAACGTCTTGGCATGTGATGGAGTTCCAGAGGGAGGAGGGAAAGGGAAAAAAGTGTGTTGTGAGGATTATTTGTACTGCAGCAGCTGAGGCCGGCGGGATGTGGCTGCTGGGACCCGCTCCTTGTTTAAACATTCGGCTCAGCTCAGGCAGGAACCAGCCTTGCTCCCCCTTTGTTCACCCCCTTTGTCTTCCCATCCCTTCTCCCATGTCTTTCCAAACCTGCTGTGCAGGGACAGGTGACTTTTTGGCACACTTTACTTTGGGATGTGTGATCCAAGCCTTCCTGCCCCTCTCTGACACGCAGCACCAGCTCTGAGCCCTGCGTGGGCTGTGATCCTCCAGCGTGGCTCTCCGGAGGGTTTGGAGGTGGAAAAGCCCATCTTAGTGCTGCTGGGAAGGGAGCAGCCTGCTGCCCCAGCCTGAATTCCCGAGATGAAGTCCCAGCCTGCTTCCCCAGCCTGAATTCCCATTCCTTCCCTGATCCAGGAGCACCCAGCTGCTCTTTGCCATCATCCCTTCGCTCTCCAGCACCATTCCCTGTGCAAAGGCAGTGGGAGCACATGGGGGAGATTTTGTCTGGTTTTCCCATCTAAATGAGGGTTTTCTTTGTGCTCAAGCTCCCCCAGAGCACAATACCAGAAGGCTTGAAGCCAAGGAGAGCAAATCCTCCCTCCCAGTTTCCCAGAGAATGCCAAGGGGATGCCCTGGGACCCAGCTCTTGCTGCCTGAACCAGGGAAACATCAGGGACTGGTGGCTGTCATAGAAAGGGAAAAATATGGCAGGTTTGGATGAGAGATTAGGGATAAATTCCTCCCTGTGAGGGAGATGAAGCCCTGGCACAGGGTGCCCAGAGAAGCTGTGGCTGCCCCTGGGTCCCTGCAAGTGCCCAAGGCCAGGCTGGATGGATTTGGAGCAGCCTGGGACAGTGGAAGTTGTCCCTGCCCATGGCACGGGGGTTGGGATGAGGTGAACTTTAAGGTCCCTGCCAGCCCAACCCAGTCTGGGATTCTGTGGCTGCTGTGAATAATTTTGAGCAGATCCCAGATTACATTTTCAGCTCTGTTTGTAGCTTCAAGCCCTCTCCCAAAGTCAGGGGTTTTTGTCTAAGCTTGGAGCTGGGATAAGCAGGAAGTGTCCCTGACTGTTCTGGGAGAGGGACCATCCTTTTCCCAGCTGAATCTGCTTTATGTTGCTGTAAAACTTGCAAGGGATTCCTCCTGCAAATCAGAGATGCTCCAGCTGGAACTGGAACTCCTGCAGTGCAGGAGGACCTGGCTGGTGCTGCCAGCCTTGGCCAGAGGGACTGGGACCCGTCCAGCTGTGGAATTTCCTCAGCCCACGTGCCCTTCCCTGATTTATTCCTTCCCGAGCGTGGCCTGGCCTCTGAGCGGAGGCTTTTGGAGGTAGTGCGTTACACCGGCCTCGAACTATGCCAGCAATGCTGGGTTTGTGGCTTTTTATGACTGGTTTGATAGGAGCTTTGATTAGGCAGGAATATCAGTGTGGCTCCTGGGTGGAAAGCGGCCCCAGGAGCCAGAATTACTTCTCAGATGCATTGAAGATGGGGTTGGACGGGCTGGTCCCTGAAGGTCTCTCCCAACCCAAACCGTTCCGTGTGCCCATGGTTGTTTTGACTGTGTTTTCATCTCCCTCAGGATGCACGAGTCAATATTAAAATGTTTCTTATTTTTCCCTGATGATTTCCAGGGGGCGTGAGCAGAGTGGGACCTTGCACTGATAAGCAGAGCAGCAGCTTTTCCATTCAAACTTTGATTTTGTGCGGCAGTCACACGTCCATGGAGGAGGTTACGCGTCACATTTATTTATTTTGGTTTCCTTGCTGGATGTGGACAGGACAAGCCTGGCACAGGGACAAGGACTGTGGCAAGGCAGACTGTCCTTAACACAATTTATTTTCCTCCTCCACACAATGATTTGACCAGCACTTATTGAAAGTGTGATCCCATTTCCAGCACGGGAAGTGGGGTGTGATTACAACAGGAATACTGCCCATGCTGCCTGCCCCCTCTCTGCCTCGCTCAGGACCATCTCTTGGGAATTTTTAGGTGGGTTTTGCCCTCCTTGTTCCCTGGGAAGGAGGGAACTGGGTGGCTGTGTCTTCTCCAGGCCCGTGGTTGCTCCACGGAGCAGCTCCAGGGCTCGGTGCCAGAGCTCCACCAGCCCTTGGCGACTGGAGGTTGGATCCATTCCAAAGGGTGTCAGTGGCAATCCCGGATCCGGCCGTGCCCTGCTCAGTGAGGGATCTGTGCCCTGGCTGTGCCAGCTCAGGAAATGCCCAGTGCCTCTAATCCCAGTTCCACTCTGTGTGTCTGCAGGGGTGAGACCTGCACTGGGAATTCCAGGAAAGGCTAACACGGGAATTGCCAGTCCCAGCTGGATTATTAGGTATGAGTACATGACACATTTATTTGCACACCTGTGTGTGAACTGCAGTGATTGTGCAGCCAGCAGCAGCACAGCCAGGAGAGTGAAATGAAAGATGATTTTACTTGTAAATAGAGTCCCTGCTCCAGCTCTCACAGAATTCCTGATGGAATCATCACCTGATGGTTCTCATCACCCCCACAGCCTGGGAGAGCTGGGGGTGTTCACCTGGAGAGGAGAAGGCTCCAGGGAGAGCTCAGAGCCCCTTGCAGGGCCTAAAGGAGCTCCAGGACATGAGGACTGATACAATTCCAGGTTTCTTTCTGGATGTGTAAGGCCTCCATAGGGAATGTGAGCTCTCTGATTTGTTTAGGCAGTGATTTAAACCCAGCTGTGAGAACACATCACTGGAGGCTGACAGCTCTGAGTCTCCAGGGACAAAGTAACCCTGGAATGGTTTGGGTTGGAAGGGACTTTAAATCCCATCCAGTGCCACCCCATGCCGTGGGCAGAGACATCTCCCACTATCCCAGGGTGCTCCAAGTTTGAGGTAGATTTTCCAATCTCAAAATATTGTTTTTGTGATTTGCATTAAACCGCAAGTGCCAACCCCCCTCAGCTTTGGCTTTCTTGCACTGTGAAATCCTTACAATTTTTATTTTATTCTTGTTTCAGGATCATTACACCGATAAAATCAAGGCGAGCTGGACAGGGAGCAAGTCTGCCTATGTAGGTGAGTTTCCAGTCCACTCTGGTTCCTTCCTTTCATGCAAAATACAAAGCTGCACGACAGGTCCCAAACCCTGGTGATTTGATTTTATCCTGGAGCAGAACAAATATAAAGTCCTTGGCAGGATTGCTGACACTTTTCACCTCATTTTTTTAACTGCCTGACTGCTTTTGGGTTGAATTTAGGGGGCAGAAAAACCTGCTTTTCCCACAGAAATGAAGCTTTTCCTTGTTTATTCCCCCGGTTAGGAAGGACCAGCCTGCAAATCTTCATCATTTCTGTCTTCGCCGTGTTACATGTATTTTGTTTGACCATCAAAAATTGCAAATTATTCTGTATTGCCCCCATCCTTAAAAACAGGCATTTTGATAAATTGCTGCAGCCAAGGAGGTGGTGAAATCCTTCCCACCTTCTCTGTTCTTTGAGCTGAGCCCCGTGGGGCTCTCCCCAGAGCATCTCCCGCCGGCGTCCTCGGCTTTATCTCTGGCAGACGAAAGAATCTGCTGAAGGTCACATAACCTGGGGCCAGGCTGCACCCCGTGACTGCCGGGCTGGAGCTTTCAGCACAGCCCTCTCCTGCTTTGCAGGCTGATTTCGATCCAGCTGAAAGTCTCTTTGCAAATGTGTCTTTGTAGTTTTTCCCTCTTTCCCGGTGGGAAGGAGCTGGGTAGTGCCCTGTGGGGAGGAACAGGGACCTTCTGGGGAGAAACTGCCCTGCAGTTCGTTGCCTTTTCCAGTGACTTCAGGCTGGTGTCTTTAAAATAACACTGCTCAGATGTTTTTCAAAGTAACCTTGATCTAAAAGTCACTTCTTGTGGCTTTCATGTGTGCTAAAGATATAAAAAAGGGAAGTCAGAAGAAACGCGGAGGAAAATAAAAGCAGGTTTTTCCACTGCTCCTCTCCCAAAATGTATGTTGGGTCTGACAGAATCCCACAGTGGAGGCTGACTTTGAAAATCAAAGGGAGCTGCAGCCCAGGTTTGATCAGCAGGATGGTGCTGGAATAACTTATGAAGTGGAGGTTATGAAGGAGCACAGCCTTAATTAACACTCAGAACACCAAGTCCAATTGAAGATCTTGGGAGTTGTCTGTTTCCTTTCATTTCACATTATTAAGGATTTTAATCCCCAATTAAGACACTGGCAGCATTATTCATAATTGAAAAAAGATCTCTCCTGTAGAATCTCTCAATACTCTCAAGTGTAAATTCTCTGAAGAAGGGAACATCACAAATGGATGTTCTGTGCTTTAAGGGGCTTTTATTCTCTGTTTGCACTGACAGGCACCTCTGTGCAAACCAGGTGTATCTGCATGGCCAGAATTCCCATTTCTCATCCAGCCCTGGCTGCTGCACCTCCTCCAGGAGGGGGATGGAAGCAGAGTCTGGCCTTGCTGGACCTTTTCTGCTGGAAAATTGGGTTTGAAATCTAAGGTGCCTGAGCTCCCCCAATCCCTTCAGCTGTGGTGCATCCCAGAGCATCCCCATCCTCCCCAAAAGCACTGCAAATCCTGCAGCTGCCAGATGCTTCAGCTTTCCTTTTCCGGAGTGTGATCCTTGGAAGAGGATCTTGTTTTCTGTCACCAAACCCAAACCTTTTCTAGCACATATAAAATATTTGTGCCGCGACTGTAAATCTTGCCTGAGACCTGTTTAAAACACTGTCCTGTTTAAAAATCCAGCCCTTCTCACCTGCCAGGAACCAGGGAGCTGCTACTCACTGTTTGGTTTGGGGTAGGTGTGGAAAAATCCTTCTGCTGGCCGCTGGTTCCCTGTGGTGGGAGCAGGGAGGTCATGGATGATCCCTGCTGCCGTTTTTCCTGGGAAGTTTGCCCTGTGGGTGTTGTGTTCAGTCTGCAAAGTGCAGGAGTGGCTCTGGGTGCTCCCAGAAATCTGTGGAATGTTGCACCATTTGTCTCTGCTCGTTGTGTGGGGAATAAGGATCATGGAATTCCAGGATGGTTTGGGTTGGGAGGGACCTTAAGGCCCATCCAGTGCCACCCCTGCCATGGGCAGGGACACCTCCCACTGTCCCAGGGTGCTCCATCCTGGCCTTGGACCCGTCCAGGGATGGGACAAAAGCAGCAGAAAAAGAGAAACGACCCAAAAGCATCTCTAATCCCAGTTTTATTTTAGCCTCAGTTCTGTTTGCTCGCTGAGGGCAGGACCCCGGTGTTTTCCTGCTGCCCAGGTTCATTTTCCGCTCTCTCTGGCACCGCAGCAGAAGGAAAAGGTTCCAGCTCCGGTGCTTCCACTGGGTGTCAGCATGGCCCCACACAGAGCCCTGCCAGCCACCCTGGGCTTCCCCTCGGGCTGCTCCCACCGCTGGAAAAACCAGGCTGGCTGCATGTCCGGGGCCGGGAGCTGCCTGGGGAGCAGCTCTGCCCGGCCGGGATGGGGCCGGCAAGGGGCTGCTTGGCTGGAATCTCCTTCCTTCTCCGAGCAGGACAACCGGTTGGAGCAGGAGCAGCGTGGGACGTGCCTGCCTCGTTCCAGTGCTCCCTAATTAAGGTGGCAGGCGGGACAGTGGGTCCCTGGCGCCGCAGGAGCAGCGTGGAGAGCCGGGCAGTGTTTGCTTTGGAGGTGTGGATGTGAACGGGAGTGTTCCCAGGGGTGCTGCGGGGACACGCGGGCTCTGGCGACAGCTCAGGGCTGCTCCCCCTCCATGTCAGCCGTTCCACTCTTTTTCCACTCTCAATAAGCATCCAGGCTTCCCAAGTCCTTTCCAAAATGCTTGGGCCTGCCAGGGCAAGGCACCTCCTTCAGCCCCCCCGACTGTCAGCGCTGGGGGAGAAGCAGCACCCCCAAGAGCCATTCGGGTTTCAGGTGGGCAGAGGCATCCCTTGGATGCTCCTTTCTCCCACCTGCTGCTGCCATCAGGGACTCTGCGCCCCTCCCACCCTTCCTGTGGGTCCCTTTGTGCCGGGTGCTGCTGTGCTCCGAGGTGTGCAGGATCTGGGGGGACACGTCGGCTCTCGCTGGGACTCCAAATCCTCTGCAGCACTCTGGCTGAAAATAGAGCCCGGCACACTGAGATTCCTCCAACAGATTCTTCCGTTGGCGGCCTAAAAATTCAAAAATTAAGTCCGGGAAATATCACAATTCCAGAGACTTTGTGATGCTTATGTGGAATTGTTTTATCTGTTGCTGTAGCTGGTTGTGCTCCAGTGCACGCTCGGAATCGAGTTGTTTATTCCTGCCCCCATCTTTAATGCCAGCAGTGGCCTCTTGGCTTGGACTCGGAGCATTTTCAGGTTCTGCAAGTCATGACAAACCTGCTCCTGAGCTCCCAAGGGTGCCCTGTAGGAAAACCAACCTCCAGCATTCAAGTCCCAACCAGCCGCCGGCCCTCGCGCTGCCACAGAGCTCCTGGGAAAGCAGCACGTGCAGAGCACCCTCGGGATCCATGGAAAACTCTTCCCGTGTCCTGCCCTGCTCCTGGGAGTGAGGCACGTGGGTCAGCCGAGGTCTGGCATCACCCCCTGCTTGTGCCACCCCTCCAGGGGTCACCATGGCTCTTCTTCCCTGCTCTCCATGAGGATTGACCTCAGCTTGGTGCCACTCCATGCAGCTCCTCTTCCTCTTCCTCCTCCCAGCCACCTTCCTGCCCAATAAATCCCTGCATTTCCAGATGCAAAATTTTATTCTTTTTATTCCTGTGAGCTCTGGGGAGTGTGAGTTGCTAAGAGGAGGCAGCTGGATTTAGGATTTGCTCGTGTGTTATTCCCAAATTGTTTGCAGGGTCCCAGCTGAAGGCAGCAGGATGAAAGGATGCCAGGGAGGAGGGAGCGAAATGGTTTTGCAGGCAGGGCTGTGAAGCAGCAGTCAGAATCTGTGTTAGTGGTGGTGACAAACCAGATCCAGCGTAAACCTCTCCCAGCAAACAGCAGGGGAGTTGCAGGACTGGGAATGGTGTCACTGGGAAACCCACAGCACTTGTGGAATTACTGAAACCTTCAACTCGAGCTCAGGGCTGGGAATGAGCTGGGAGCGGCAGCTCTGAACTTGTCCAGCCGCTTGTTTCCCTCTTTTCCCCCTATTCCTGTGTCTTAAAGAAAAGTGGGATAATTCCCATGGTGGTGTTTGTTTCTGGTTTATCGGGAAGCAGCATCCAGACACTTCCGGGCTGGAGCTGCTCCCAGCAGCGATCCCCTGCGGGAGCAGCAGCAGCAGCAGTGGCACCCTGGGGTGCTCCCTCCCATCCCGTGGGACTGCAGGGTGTGCAGGGCACCCAAACCACTGGGAACAGGGGCAGTGGGAATGTTGGGAACACCCCGTGTCCTTCTTTTCCTGCCGTTTCCTCAGCGAGTTTGGAGCCTGCCCAGCGCCGAGGCCTTTCCGGCTCCCTGCTCTGTGTCCTCCACAGCACGGCTCCAGTGCCTCTGGAAAGGGAGAGGCCTTTGAATCCTGCATTTGCAGATTAGCTGTAACATTAGATCCCTGCTGGCAGCCCTGGAAAACCAGGGGCTGGAAAACCAGGGGCTGGCGGGGTGTTACACTTGCAGCCGCTGTTGTTGTCACTGGTGTTGGTTTGTGTTTTGTCCAACCTGCTCTATTGATCTAATTTTTGAGTTATTCACCTCAAAATCTGCTTTATTTCAGAAGAAACAGTTACAAGACACCTTGGAGCCTTTATCCTGCTGCTCCAGTATGAGCTGGCTCTGTATAACCGGAGTAAACTGGGAGCTGTTTTCCAGGCAGAGCTGCTGGGATTTCCAGCAGATTCCCAGCCCTGCTTTAGCAGTGCTGATTTAATTACCTTTCACTCAGCAGGCGCTTCACAAGTCCTGGATCTAAAAGAGTAAATAAGATAGTCCAGAGTTTAATTATCCCACTGGAGCTGCAGTTTGGCACCCAGCCCAGGCGGATCTGGGGATCTGCTGCATGGCAACCTCGTTACCTAAAGCCTGAGGGAAGAAATCGGGCAAGGCCTGCAAAAATAGGGCTTTTCTGTGGAAGAGGGGCAGCTCCACCTGTTTGCAGGTGTTTCAAGAAAGAAAAAAATGCAGGTGTGTGGCTGCAGGAAGTGCACTGGAAGTTTCCTGTGTTTTTCCCTGGCAAAGTGCAGCTGGTGGGCATCCTCCTCTGTAGGCCTCAGTTTTCCAAGGATAAATTAAAAAGAAATTGTTCTTTGTGAGGATGATGAGGCCCTGGCACAGGGTGCCCAGAGGAGTTGTGGGTGCCCCTGGATCCCTGGCAGTGCCCAAGGCCAGGCTGGATGGGTTTGGAGCAGCCTGGGACAGTGGGAGGTGTCCCTGCCGTGGCAGGGGTGGTGGCCGGGGGAGGCTGTTCTGGGACTGATCCTTTTGTCTCGTTTTAGGCTGTGAGTCAGACCCAAGTGAGAGCTGCAGCCGTGCCTGCAGCTGCTCTGGGGTTTGGGAATCTCTGTCAGCACCACCCTGGGTCCTGCAGGCCCCTGCTCAGCTTTGTCACACCCAGGGGACCGAGGCTGTCACCGCGTGTTCCTACAGGGAACCCCCTCCTGCCGGGAGCAGCGTGAGGTCACACCAGAAATCCTGGAATGGTTTGGGCTGGAAAGGACCTTAAAGCCCGTCCAGTTCCACCCCTGCCGTGGGCAGGGACACCTTCCACTGTCCCAGGTTCCTCCGAGCCCTGTCCAGCCTGGCCTGGATCACCAGCCACGTTTTGTCTTAGGAGATGAATGGAAAAACTTGTTGGAAATTCATTTTGGGTTGCATTTAGGGAATGAGGAGTTGTGACTGTGAGTGCTGGGACACGAGAGATCCCAGTGGGAAAGTGTTGGGATGAGTGAGGCTCTCGGGGCTCCTTTTGGCTCAGGGCTGCCTGCTGAGCACGAGGGATCATTTCCTAGAAATCAGAGCAGTGCCCTCTCCGACCGAGTGCTCGTTTCTTCAGGGAGCAACTTCATTCCCCTGGGAGATTCTCCTACCCCAGAGAACCCTGCCCAGGGCTCTGAACCCCCAAGTTCTGCAGAATTCTGACAGCTCCAGTTTAAATCTGGGTGGTTTTGTGATGTCCAGGGTGCCCTGTGAGCAATCCCGTGGCTGCAGCAGCTCGGATCCCTTGCCAGGAACTGGGAAGGAAAACAGATTTATTGGGAGCTGACCTAGTTGTTGTAAATCTCCCTGTAGAAGAGGTTTAGTAATCTTAGGAGGGCTATTAAAGCTCGTGTTTGTTTGGAGATGGGCAAATGCAGCAATTTAATTTTCAAATCTTATGGTTTGGGTTGTTTTGGTTTGTTTTTTTTTTTTTTCCCCCAAACATCTCATTTATTAACAAAGCTAAGCAGCTGGGAAAATAAGCACTGAAACTTTCCTAAGGAGGTCATCCATGTAGGGTGGGAAGGGATCCAGAGAATCAAACAGCTCCAGTGGCCAAAGAGGGTTTGGGGCTGGGGGAGGGAAGGCTGAGCGTGGCCTTTCCCCAGTTAAATGAGAGGATAATGGTTTCTCTTTTAATTTTGCAACTTTTCTAACCTTTAAAAATAAAAAAAAGCACTAAAATTACAGGAATCAGCAACTCCTGAACTGTCCTCTCAGAGGACAGTTACTTGATAAAAATAAATTGCTTTGCGTTGGGTTTTCCACACTGCAGTTTTTAAATATTGTCAGGGAAAACTGCAGGGACTGGGCTGGGAGTTTGGGCTCAGTTTGTGGTGGATCTGTGCTTTTGTGTCCATGTGGAACAGCTCCTCGTTACCCCAGAAATGATGGGTTTGGAGACAGACGGGATATCGGGAAGGAATTGTTCCCTGTGAGGGGGAGGAGGGTCTGGGATGAAATCCCCAGAGAAGCTGTGGCTGCCCCTGGATCCCTGGAAGTGTCCAAGGCCAGGCTGGACGAGGCTTGGAGCATCCATGGATCTGCAGGAGGATGCTCTCAGTATTTCCTGTAGGAAATAAGTTTTTAGTGACACCGAATACGAGGAGTGAACGTCCCTCCTGCTGTGCCTGCGTTTCCTGCCGCTTGGGAATTGCTCTGCCCTGAGCTTTTCCAAGGAATGTCCCCCCAAAACAGGGACTGGGAGCAGGATAATGCTGTTCCCAGCTTGCTGGGCTGGCACGAGCATCAGCTGGAAAACAGCTCTGCTGCCCAGGCTGGGTGAGAGAAACCTGAATCCTGCAGGAGCTGCTGCAGCAGCGCTCGGAAAGGTCACGGAGCTGCCTTGGGCCCGGGGCACCGCAGAGCCGGGAGGGATTCCAGCACGGCTCCACGGGCACTCACCCTCCCAGAGCTCTGGAAAACAAGCAGAGTCCTGCTGGAGACTGGGATACAGGACAGGGACACGGGCAGGGCTGGGCCAAACTCTTTGGATTCCTGCAGACCTGAATGATTTGGAATCCCAGACTGGTTTGGGTTGAGGGGGACTTGAAAGTTCATCTCATTCCCATGCCATGGGCAGGGACAGCTTGCATAGACCAGGGTGCTCCAAGCCCTGTCCAGTGTGGCCTTGGACACTTAGGACTAAGCCTGCCTGGGTAGAGAATCAGCCAGGGATGCTGGGATCAGCCTGTGCCCTGGATATTATTTCTCCCTGGAAAGGGTTTCCCAGCCCTGGCACTGCTGCCCAGGGCAGCAGTGGAGGGATCCTTGGAGGGATTTCAAAGCCCTGTGGATGTGGCACTTGGGGACGTGGGGCAGGGGTGGCCTTGGCAGTGCTGGACTCGATGGTCTTGGAGAACTTTTCCAACCTCAAAATTCTGTGATTCCATCCTGGCTCACTCCTTCCCGTCGCTCTCTGGTGGGCTCAGGACCTTGTCTCCTTCCGTGGCCCAGCTCACAGGGAAGCTGAGGCCTCCCAGCACACTCTGGGATGCCCTGGAACCCCAGGGGAAGCTGCAGATGGGGGGATCAAGGGGCCAAAGCTGTGCCACGGGCTCAGAAACCTGCACAGCATCTCCATGCTTTTCTTTGGAGTGTGTTTTACTTCCAGAGCTGTTTTTTAGCTGATTGGTCCTGTTGGATATAACAATAATAATTATTAAGAAGTACTTTTTGCACCACGTCGTGGATGCCTCTGTGTAAAAGCAGTTCAGGGTGCTGTGCTCCCTTCTGGAATGACAACCCCCTGTCTTTCCAAGCAGAACTTCCCTGCTCCACTGAAAATGTCTGGCAAAACAGCCACCACGACCAACAACATCGCCCAGGCCCGCAGGACCGTGCAGCAGCTCAGGATAGAAGCCTCCATAGAGAGGATAAAGGTGAGAGCACAGCCTTCTCCTCCCTCCTTTTCCTTGTTTTTCCCCTCCCAGCTGTAGGACAGTGAGATAACAGTGTGTGTGTGTGTTTTGTGTGTTTTGTGTGTTTGTGCAGCCACAGCTCAGCGTTTCCCCCTCTTAAAGCTCCAACAAACCCAAATAAATCCATTTCTTGTGGCCCAATATCCCCCCCAACCCTGCCCTCTGGCAGCAGGAAGCACTTCCCCCTTGTCCTGTCTCTCCAGGAAAGATGAGGAATTCCTCTGGAATTATTTCGAAGCCCCTCCTGTTTGTTTTCAGATTTCTGTAGGAGCCAGGTGGAGCCTTTGCCTGGTGTCACAGCCAACCCCAGAGAGCACCGGGGTCCGTCCTTTCCTTCATTCCCTGTGAACCAAAGCAGCAGCCAGAGCCCTGGAGAACATTTCCATCTCCCAGCACCTCTCCCACCCCGCTTTGTTCCCTCACACCTCTCAGCATTTTGATCCCATTCCCGTGGAAAACCCCGTTTTTTGCTGATTTCTCCCCCCTCCTGCAGGTGTCCAAAGCCTCAGCAGACCTGATGCTGTACTGTGAGGAGCACGCCAAGAAGGACCCGCTGCTCATGGGAATTCCAGCTTCTGAGAACCCTTTCAAGGACAAGAAAACCTGCATTTTGTTGTAGGGCAGGGGCAGCTCCTCCTGCCCAGCCCCTGCCAGCCCAGCTGGGCCAGGCCAAGCACCAACACTCCCCCAGGTACCTGCACCCTGACCCTGTCCAGACCGTTCCCTGAGCTTCCCGAGGCATTCCTGCTGATCCCTGTCTCTGTTAGAAGGTTTCTGACTGAATCCCTGTCTTTCCTGGCCGAGGGAATGGGCTCCAGGGTCTCTGCACGGGGGGTCCTGGTGGCATTTGCCAACTCCAACACGACCAAAGTCGCCTGAGCTTTGCAGATGAAGCCAAGCTGTAGAGACCTGATGGAATCACTGGGTTTACATTTTTTAAAATTAAGGATTTTTTTTGGGGGGGGGAGGGTTGTGCCTGTGCTGGCAGCACCTGTTTGTGCACAGGCACGTTTAAAGTGCATTTTCTAGCAAAAACTACCTTGAAAAATGATTGTAGCAGCTGCTGGGGAGCTCCAGGGAGCTGTGCCTCAGCCTTCCTCCCGCTGGCCTCTCTTCCCAGGGCTTTTAAAGGACAGAGTTGGGAATCAGAGATGCCTTCCCTGCTTCCCAAGAGTTGAAAAAGCAGAATTTCCAGCTTGGATTCTGCTGCATTTTTTTCTCGAATGAAAAACCTGTGCTGGTATAAAACACACCCTCGAAGAAATGGAAAAAGAATGGGAGGCTGGAAGTGCCCTGGCAGAGCTGGAGGAACGCTGCCCTCGCTCCCAGTCCCAGCTGGGTTCTGTGCAGGGAGGCAGAACTTGACTCATTTTTATAAAAAAAAATCATTTTTAAACGGGAAAAATGCCAAATTCTCTCCAGCTTGTGGTTATGCATTTATAATTGGAGGGCCTTTCCATCTAGTATATATTTTATATATACATATAATAAAACAGTCTTTCTCTGTGCGTGTGTGTAGATACATAAACTTTATATATTAACAGCAAATTTTGAAGGGTTTAAAGACAATCCTGACTTCAGCTGGCTGCAAGTGTCCTTCTGTGCAGGCAGCTGAAGTTGTGATCTGCCAGCACCCTGCACTTCTGGGAGGATATTTGCAGAATTTATGAACCACTTGTCATTTACGTTGCATATTTGTCATTTCTGTATGAAATTATAGACCTGCTTTTGATAGAGACTAAGAAATTCAACTTTGTTTAACAAATCTCTTTGGCAGAGCTCCAAAAATCAGCCTGACAGAGAAACCTGCTGCTTACCCTGTGCTCGTGTGCAAATTATTTTTGTAATCGGAGTATTTTTCTAGTGGCAGTCAAAAAAAACCCAACAGTGTGGCTCTGCACTAATTCTTTTTCACTGTGTTTGTGTCTATTTGTCACAGAATTAATGAGCTCTGTTAATTACTCGGTGTGGGGCTGGGGGTGCTGGGAGAAGCCCAGCTGTGCCCAGAGGTGCCCAGCTGCAGGAGGGCTGTGGGGAGGGAAGGAGCCCCTTGTGCTGATGGTTGTTGTTTTCCCAGGAATCTGGGAAGGAATTGGAATTTTTGTTTGGCTCGAGATCCCTGTTCCCAGCCCAAATCCAGCTCCCTGGGTGGCTGCAGGGATGATCTTTGTCTCTGCCCTTGAATAAAGCCTGGGGCGGGGTGCTGATCCAGATGTGGGATCGTGGATGGTGATCCAGCACAACTGCCCCAATCTGACAGCGTTTAATCCCGAGACTGTTGGTGAACTCACCATTTTTTAAGTACAAAATGCAGGCACGTGTGAAATCTGGAGTGGTTGCATTTGCACTTCACTTTTTGCCATCAATACCTCCAGGAATAAACAGGGATTGTAAAATTTGGGGGAAATGCAGGCTCTGCCCTTGTAGAATTTTTTCGAAAAGGGGAAGTGAGACAATTGCATCCCCAGGTGCTGGGAGAAGCCCATGGTGAGACCCCACCAGGCTGCATCACTGCGCTGCCCCTCTCGTCCTTGGCCAAGCTGGCTGATTTTGGGGAGAAAAATGAGAATTTGGGTGCTGGGCCAGGTGCCCGCAGGGCCACCCCCTTTGCAGTGTGGGGACAGGGCTGGGGGTGGCACTGGGAGAAAGCAGAGGGGTTTGGATTGAGTCTGAGCTTGCAGAAATAACAAATCTGGTGCTGGGGCTGCTGCAGCGTCCCCGGGCGCAGGGTGGCACCTGCCTGTCCTGAGTCTGGGCTGCACAGGGCCGGGGCCGGGGCGGTGGCCTCGCGCTGGAGCATCCCGGGAGCGGGAGAACCGGTCCAGCCTCCCCTCCCGGCTGGGCTGGCACCGATCCTGCCAGGGCTGGGGACAGAGGGACCCCGTGCCACTGCCGGGGCTCGCGGGGGCCGGCCGGGTGCCCTCACCGAGGGGCAGCGGGGGTCACCGCTGGCCCCGGCGCCTCCCCGGGCAGTGCCAGCAGCACGGGGGTGTAGATTTTCCTGCCACGCAGAGAAATGCCACCTGTGCCAGCCTGGCTGTGTCATTCAAGAGGAGCCTGGCACCGGGAGCTGCCAGCCCCGGGGGGCACGGGCCGGGCTGGGGGTGCAAACAAATCCACGGGGCTTTGCAGGGAAACACGGGGCAGCTTTTCCTCCTCCAGGGAATCAGGTTTCCCACCTGCCAAGGAGGAGCTGCAGGAGTGCGGAAGCCTCGGCAGCAGAGCTCTTTTTTTTTTTTTTTTCCAGCTCCTGTTGTGGCAGCATTCGAGCAAAATAAATAAATAAATACACAACATTCCCAACATTTCCTGCAGCGCATCGGCTGCTCTGGCCTTTAATTGCTTGGGAGGGGCCGGGAATGAACCCACACTGGAGCTGCACAACAGGACCTTGCCCATGGCCAGGACAAGGAAGCAGCTGCTGCTCAGCCCCTGCTGCCTGTGCACTCCTGGAGCAAGGAGATAAAACCCTGGGCCGAAGGTTTGATTTTACACTTTATTTCAAAAAAAAAAAAGAAAACACAAAACAAGAACACCAGAACCCCAAAAAACACTCGAATTTCAAACAATTATATTAATGGCGCTGCTTTTGCAGCCAACTGGGAGAAGATTCGTGGTTGCAGACCAACTGCTTGAGGGCATTTCGGTTCTCAAACCTCCAAGTATAAATAATTTTTCCATCTATATCAGAAAATAACTTATTATTATTCTTATATATCTTAGCATAAAAACGTGAGAATTAACGTCCCAAAAATACAACAACATTGCTGGCGAAAGGCCTCGATTAACCTTGTTTGCTCGTTAAGGTGTTTAAAGCAGGAACTTTAAGTGGCACTTAAGGAGAGAAGGAGTGAGGGTTGTTCTCGGGAGGGCACCCCGGGCACGGCGGGCTGGGCTCACCCCTCCCTTTTCCTGGGCTCCCACGCTCGGCATCGCTCGGCTCCAGTCCCACACATCGCTCCACTGCAGCCAAACCCCCCCCGACAGCAGTTTTAGCTGTATTATTTTATATATATATATCTTTTGTTGTTGTTGTTGGGTTTTATTTTTCCTCCCCCCCTCCCCCGGGAATCCTGGAGCCGGGGCAGGGAGTTCCTTCCTGAGCAACTGCGAGAGTCTTGCACCACTGCAGGGCCGGGGCCGGGCTCGGGGTCACCGCTCCGGGAGGTTGATCACCGGCACCCACTGGTCCAGGTACCGGCTCTCCCGGCAGAAACACATCAGCTGACTCAGCGCTGGATCCTTCCACTGCGACGCCTGCGGGTTCTGGAAAGGGGGACGGCAAAAAGCTTCAGCAGGGCAGCAAAAAACAACCCGAGCGCGGCAGGGGGAGGGAAAGAAAAAAAAAAAATATAAAGCACAGCAGCAAGGCCAGGAGTGTGAATCATCTTAAATTGCTACCGAGGCAAACAAACAAGTCAAGCCTTGGGAGCATGTGAGGAGCTTAGCTTTGGACTCTGGGGCAGAGTAGGAAAGGGGGAAAAAAAAAAAGAGGGAAAGATAAAAGTGGGGGGGAAGTGGAAGAAAAAAG
>VZTF01007268.1:918-19495 GCA_013397755.1 Cnemophilus loriae
TCCAGCAGGTAGAACATTCCGGGCTGTGCCGCGGCGGCCACGCGGCGCAGGTGGGAGCGCAGGGCCCCGCGCAGCTCCGCGATCATCCCCCGGAACGCCACCGTCCCGCCGGGCCGGCCCATCCCGACCCGCCCGTTCCCGGCCTCTCCCGGCGCCGCGGGATCGCCCCCGGCCCTGCCCAGCACCACCCTCTGGAACTCGGAATACTCGTCCAGAATCACGGCGACGTCCCCCCGCGAGTCCGGCGGGGCGCGGTCGTATCGCAGCTTCCCGAGGTGGAAGGGAGCCCTGGGATCGCGGCTCCTGGCCCGGGATCTGCCTCTCCTGGCATCCCAGGGGGTGTCCCTGTGCCGGCCATGCCCGCGGGAGGGGGGAATTGTCACCTGCAAGGGGCTCCTGCTGCGCGGGGACAGCGGGACGGCGGCGTCGCGGGGACAGAAGTCTTTTGGGAAGATGCTTTTGGAGGTAGACAAGGGCGGTCTGCCATTCCTTAGGATTTCCTTTAGCTTATAATGGAAGCGGAGACACTCCATGTCCAAAGTGTTCTGGGTGACTTCCTCGAAGCCCCTCCAGGGCCCCATCAGGGAGCGGAACAGATGAGATTCCCGGGCACGGCGGCTGCGCCTCTTGGGGAGCTGGAAATGTTCCGCCCTGTCCTGGCACTGCCTGGTGACCACGAAGCTCCCGCAGTCCCTGGGGATGCCCCGGTGCCAGTCCTCTCCGTGCTCCTCCGTGTGCACGGAGCTCCTAGAGGAGCTGTCCCAGTTAGTCCTGGTTCCCGCGGCATCCGTGGATCTCATGATGCAGGAACTCCTGCCTGGCAGCGGGGACCGGGAATTCTCCTCAAAGTATTCCTGGTCTGAGTCACCAAAGGAATTCTCCAGCGGATCTTCAAAGGCCAAGCCCTCGTGTGTGTCTTGGCTGGGGAGCTGCTCTTCCCCTGGGAGCACATCCGGGATATCCTCGGGCTCGCTGAGCTCCGGGCTGTCCCCAGAGAGGTCCCTGTGCTCGTCCAACGGCGACGCCGGGATGGGAGAAGCGGGGATTTCTCCCTCTCCCACCTCGGGGCCGGCACAGTCGGGATCAGGGAACGCCTGGGATCCCTCGGGGTGGTGCTCACACACATCCCAGAGCTCGCACAGGGGACACTCCTCGGCTGGGAGGGGAGCAGGACTGGGAATGCTGCCTCCTTCCCAATCCTCAGGCGGGAAGGGCTCCTCCCCGGGGCTCCCTCCTGCATCCCCTGCCTGGCTCCCGGGACTGCCACAGCTCCCGGGGCTGCCACAGCTCCTGGGGCTGCCACAGCTCCTGGGGCTGCCACAACTCCTGGGGCTGCCATGGCTTCCAGGGCTGCCACAGCTCCCGGGGCTGCCACGGCTCCCAGGGCTGCCACGGCTCCCGGGGCTTCCACAGCTCCTGGGGCTGCCACGGCTCCCAGGGCTGCCACGGCTCCCAGACCACCGGGCACTGTCTGGAGTAGGGGGGAGCATCCCAGGGAGCGTCTCAGGGAGGGGCGACCCCGGCTCGGCCCCCTCCGGATCGTCCCACGGATCACGCGGAGAGGGAGGAGCAGATCCCGGCTCCGCTGGCACGAACGCGTCCGCGGGGGAGCAGGGAGCTTCGGGCAGCTCCTGGGAACAGCTGGGGTTGAAGGAGCCGTCCAGGCTCCAGGCAGCCACGCTGACCTGGGCAGCTGCTCCTCCCCGGCACGGCTTCCAGAGGCGGCACAGCACCGACTCGCGCCGGCTCGGCACCGCGGGGATGCCGGGATGGGAGGCTCCAGCAGGAGGGGGAGAGGCGGGAGCTGAGTCTCCGAGGGTATTTGGGAAGCTCTGCTGCTGCCTGGGGAGCTCCTGTATGGCTGAGATGCCCTCCCTGATGGAGGAGGAGGGCTCTGATTCCAGCAGGTGATGGTGGGGAGGGATCTCTGGCTCCAGCTCCGTGTTCATCGTGTCGTTCCCGGGGGAATCCTCCGCCCCAGGGAACACATCCTCCCTGTCCCCGGCTCTGCACTCATCTCCTACGTCTGTGTAGTCAAAGGGGGAGTCCCGGCCGTCTCCTGCTCCCATGGGATCATCCAGCTCCTCCGGGCAGGTGGCAGAGGTGTCTCCGAGCTGTTCCTCCACCAAACCCCCGTTCCCTCCTTGGTTTGACCCCTCAGTGTCCAGGGAATTCGGGTCGGGATCAGCATCGTCCCCACAGGGCTGGGAGAAGCAGCTGCTCCTTCCCAGGTCGCTCCGGGACGGCGACTGGACGCTGTCCGTGGGCTGATCCTCTGGGGCGGCCCAAGGATCCACGGATCCATCGGGAGAGGTCAGGCACACGGAGCTGGAGTCAGGGGACAGGGTCAGGGTCGCTCCGCGGCCGCAGGGGGACTCCAGGCCGGCCGTGCTCCCAGCAGGCTCCCACCTTTCTGCCCGATCCCGGTTTTTCTGCTCCGAGCCATTCCCGAGCGTGTCTCCGGCAGGTCCCGGGCTGTCCGTGACGCTGTCGGGCTGTGCCCCGTGGACGAGGCTGGCACCGGGGGGGGACAGCAGCTCCCCGCTGTCACTGCGGGGTGACCCCGCCTCGGCCGGACTGGTCACACCGACCCCGTTCGTCTCCGAAGCCGGGGTGGCCGGAGCATCCCAGGGATCTGGGAGCTCGTCCTGGTCTGGGGACATCTCCTCAGGAAACCCTCCAGGGTCAGTCCCGGCCCCATCCGACGGCGCTGGGGATCTGTCCGGGCAGGGGGATGCCGGGGAGGTGGGGCTGGCCACGGGGTCCTCCTCAGGAGCACCGAACTCCTCTGGAGACGCCGAATTCCCGGGATTCTGCTCGCATTCCATCTCGGCATCGCTGCTCTCGGACAACACCAAACCCACGGGGCCCATGAAGGAGCTTTCATCCTCCAACTCCTCGTTCTCCTCCTTTTTCTCCTCCTCCACCTCCGTCTCCTCTTTTCCTGAACGCTCGGAGGGCTCCTGGGATTCCTCCCCTTCCTCAGCGGCTCCCCCAGGCTCCGCGCTTCCAGGATTTGCTTCCGAGGGCACGGAATCGCAGGCAGGCTGCGGGTCAGCGCCATCCTCAGCTTCCAGGGAGTGCCCAGCGTGTCCCACTCCCTCCTCCCCATCCTCGGGAGGGCCGGGGCCCCTCCCCGATCCTGCTCCCCCCTGGTTTTCCTGCTGCTCCCCGTTCTCCTGCAGCACACGGCGGGGGTCTGTCCACGGAGCCGTGCTGGAATTCGGGGCTTGGATCCCAGGGTTTTCCAGGGATTTGCCGGAACAGCCGAGCTCCTCGGAAGGGCTGGGGGTGATCCCGGCATCCAGCGGGTCCTCCTTGGCTGGCTCCTCCTGGAACACAATCCAGAGGTTAGTCCTCATGGGGAAACGCAGGAGGTGACACACCCGTGCAGGAAAAAAACACTGGAATTTTTCCCTTCGTGCAGAACGGTTCCGGCCCTACGGAAGCTGCTCCTTTGTTCAAGTTTTAAAGGAATTATTTTAATTCAAGAATTCAGGCTTGGAAAAATGTCAGCAGATCCCCCCCTCCATGTTTTATGTTTACCCCAAGAACCTCCACTCTTGACCCGCTGCAGACTGGAGAAAGTGGAAAAATTAAATTTCCAACTTTATCCAGAATGGAATTGTCACGGATTTCACCTGAGGGAAATGATGCAAAGCACTGCACTGCCGCCTGTGGGGCAGGAAAACTTCCAAGCCAACAAACCCCAGCTTTCCAAACCCACACGGGAATTGTGCTGGGTGTCTCCTGGATTTGGAATTCTGGGATGCTGGGGCTCCCCGGATCCCTCAGGGAAGGACTCAGCCCTCACACAGACTCGGGGTTTAAATCAGGAACAGGCGCTGAGCTCGACAATTTAATTGATTTAATCTGGGATTCCTCCCCCTTGGAGAGCATCCCTGCTTCCCTGGATACCCCACAAGCACATCTGCTCCATTCCTCCGCAAAATCCTGCTCCTCTCAGAGGGAAATCCTGCTCCTCTGACAGGGAAAATCCTGCTCCTCTATGGGAAAAATCCTGCTCCTCTGAGAGGGAAATCCTGCTCCTCCGAGAGGAAAATCCTGCTCCCCTGAAAGGGAAAATCCTGCACCTCTATGAGGGAAAATCCTGCTCCTCCCAGAGGAAAATCCTGCTCCTCTGAGAAGAAAATTCTGCTCCTCTATCAGGGAAAATCCTGCTCCTCTATCAGGGAAAATCCTGCTCCTCCTCCGAGAGGGAAAATCCTGATCCTCTGAGGGGAAAATCCTGCTCCTCTCAAGAGGAAAATCCTGCTCTTTTAAGAGGAAAATCCTGCTCTTTTAAGAGGAAAATCCTGCTCTTTTAAGAGGAAAATCCTGCTCTTTTAAGAGGAAAATCCTGCTCTTTTAAGAGGAAAATCCTGCTCTTTTAAGAGGAAAATCCTGCTCTTTTAAGAGGAAAATCCTGCTCTTTTAAGAGGAAAATCCTGCTCTTTTAAGAGGAAAATCCTGCTCTTTTAAGAGGAAAATCCTGCTCTTTTAAGAGGAAAATCCTGCTCTTTTAAGAGGAAAATCCTGCTCTTTTAAGAGGAAAATCCTGCTCTTTTAAGAGGAAAATCCTGCTCTTTTAAGAGGAAAATCCTGCTCTTTTAAGAGGAAAATCCTGCTCTTTTAAGAGGAAAATCCTGCTCTTTTAAGAGGAAAATCCTGCTCTTTTAAGAGGAAAATCCTGCTCTTTTAAGAGGAAAATCCTGCTCTTTTAAGAGGAAAATCCTGCTCTTTTAAGAGGAAAATCCTGCTCTTTTAAGAGGAAAATCCTGCTCTTTTAAGAGGAAAATCCTGCTCTTTTAAGAGGAAAATCCTGCTCTTTTAAGAGGAAAATCCTGCTCTTTTAAGAGGAAAATCCTGCTCTTTTAAGAGGAAAATCCTGCTCTTTTAAGAGGAAAATCCTGCTCTTTTAAGAGGAAAATCCTGCTCTTTTAAGAGGAAAATCCTGCTCTTTTAAGAGGAAAATCCTGCTCTTTTAAGAGGAAAATCCTGCTCTTTTAAGAGGAAAATCCTGCTCTTTTAAGAGGAAAATCCTGCTCTTTTAAGAGGAAAATCCTGCTCTTTTAAGAGGAAAATCCTGCTCTTTTAAGAGGAAAATCCTGCTCTTTTAAGAGGAAAATCCTGCTCTTTTAAGAGGAAAATCCTGCTCTTTTAAGAGGAAAATCCTGCTCTTTTAAGAGGAAAATCCTGCTCTTTTAAGAGGAAAATCCTGCTCTTTTAAGAGGAAAATCCTGCTCTTTTAAGAGGAAAATCCTGCTCTTTTAAGAGGAAAATCCTGCTCTTTTAAGAGGAAAATCCTGCTCTTTTAAGAGGAAAATCCTGCTCTTTTAAGAGGAAAATCCTGCTCTTTTAAGAGGAAAATCCTGCTCTTTTAAGAGGAAAATCCTGCTCCTCTGAGAGGGAAAATCCTGCTCCATTCTTCTTGGAAAACCCTGCTCCATTCCTCTGCAAAATCCTGCTCCTCTGAGGGGAAAATCCTGCTCCTCTGAGAGGGAAAATCCTGCTCCATTCTTCTTGGAAAACCCTGCTCCATTCCTCTGCAAAATCCTGCTCCTCTGAGGGGAAAATCCTGCTCCTCTGAGAGGGAAAATCCTGCTCCTCTGAGAGGGAAAATCCTGCTTCTCTCAGGAGGAAAATCCTGCTCCTCTGAGGGGAAAATCCTGCTCCTCCCAAGAGGAAAATCCTGCTCCTCTGAGAGGAAAATCCTGCTCTTTGAAGAGGAACAACGTGCCCTGGAGCCGCCCAGAGCCCGGACTCACCGCGGTGGTGACGCTCGAGACGTCGCGCGCGCCCTCCTCGGGAAGGGCCTCCTGCTCCCTGTCCGCCACATCCCGCCCTTCCCCGGAGCGATCCCGCGGGGAAAGGCTCTCGGGACAGCTGGTGGAGGAAGGCTCCTCCTCCTCCCCGCAGGGCAGCTCCCCTGAGGACGAGGACACCGTGCTGTCCACGGCTCCAGGAGCTCCGTCCGCGTCCGTCTGGGAATCCGCGGGGCTCTTCTCCGGCTGGGGGGCAGCGGCCTGGGAAGGGGTGCTGGGATCCAGGGAGCTGCTGGGAGTCTGGTCGGGATCCGAGCCGGAGTCTGCGGGGCACGTCTCGAAGCCAAAGCAGTCCTGGCTGTCGTCGCTGAGCTCCAGGAAGCCGCCGGAGCTGTTGATGGAGACGAATTTCCTGGGATTGCTGTGCTCCACCACCTTCCTGGAGCTGCTCAGGAGCTTGCTGGGCTTCCTGTAGAACAGGGCCACCCACATGTGCAGGATCAGCTTCATCCCTTCCACGTCGTCGGGAAGATTGGGATCCCAGGGCCTGGGAAGGGAAGCAGAGAGAGCCTGAACCACCTCTGTCCTCCCCAGCCAGCTCCAGGGGATTCATCCCTGGAGTTCATCCCAGGGAATTCATCCCTGGAGTTCACCCCAGGGAATTCATCCCTGGAATTCATCCCTGGAATTCATCCCAGGGAATTCATGCCACGGAATTCATCCCTGCTTCCCTGCGGGGCTCAGCCCCAAGGCAGAGGGGCACTTGATGCAGATTCCAGCTTTTTTTTTTTTAAAAAAAAGGAAAAAAACCAGGAACTCCAAGCTCCAAAAGGAGGAATGGAGGACTTGGGGTCGTGGCTTTAGGTACCAATTCCAGCTGCAGAGCCACGGGAATTGCAGAATCATGGAATGGTTTGGGTGGGAAGGGATCTTAAATCCCATCCGGTGCCACCCCTGCCACAGCAGGGACACCTTCCACTGTCCCAGGCTGCTCCCAGCCCCAGTGTCCAGCCTGGCCTTGGACATTCCAGGGATCCAGGGGCAGCCACAGCTGCTCTGGCAATTCCAGCCCAGCCAGGAATTCCTTCCCAATATCCCACCCATCCCTGCCCTGTGGCAGTGGGAAGCCATTCCCTGTGTCCTGTCCCTCCATGCCTTGTCCCCAGTCCCTCTGCAGCTCTCCTGGAGCCCCTTGAGGCCCTGCAAGGGGCTCTGAGCTCTCCCTGGAGCCTTCTCCTCTCCAGGTGAGCACCCCCAGCTCTCCCAGCCTGGCTCCAGAGCAGAGGGGCTCCAGCCCTGGAGCAGCTCCATGGATTCCTCTGGGCTCTCTCCAGCAGCTCCAGGTCCTGCTGCTGGTGGCCCCAGGGCTGAGAGGGGCAGAATTCCCCCCTTTTGCTGCTGCCCACACCGCGGGATCAGCCCAGGACAGGGTGGGTTTTTGGGTCCAGCACACGTGGCTGGCTCACACCCACCTTGTCCCCCACCACCACCACCCCCAAATCCTCCCTTTTTTCCACGAAAACCACACCAGCACGGGCAACAAAACCAACAGTGATGGAAAACAAAGGGAATAAACCAAAGAAATCCCCTTCCCAAATCCCTGCAGCCATTCCGGGCTGACTTACCCGTGCAGGGCACGGATGACGGTTTTCTCCAGGGAATCATTGGTGTACCTGCTGTCCAGGTGGAAGAGGTATTCCTCTTCCCAGCGGCACGTCACCTTCACGGAACTCCCGCAGACGCTCACCGTGTGGCTCTCGGCAAAATCCTCCTTTTTCCTGGGAGAGCTCCTGCTCCGGGCGGGCTCCGAGGCGCCGCTGTGCTGGTGCCGGAACGGCAGCACCTTCCCGACCAAGGGCCCCGCCGCGGCATTCCCGGGGCCGTTCCTGGAGGCGGCCGGCCCAGGGCTGGGATTCCCTTTGGGATTCGGCTGTTTCCGGGGATAATCGGGCATGGGGGAGGCGTAGGAGTGCTCGGCTGAGATGATGGAGTGCCTGTTCGCCTCGGCGGCCTCCGGAGCTTCCCGCGGAGGCGGCGCCTGGAACGCGGCGGGGTTGGGGTTCGCGCTGCTCCTGCTGAGAATTCCAGAGGTTTTCTCCCCGGGAGGAGAGGCCGGGTGGTCGGAATCGGTTTTTTCAGGAAGCGAAAGGGACGCTCTGCTGCCCGAGGTGGCTTTTCTGCCCTGCCTGTCCGCCCTGTGGTATTTGTGGTCGGAAGCCACGCGCAGGGATTTGGGTTTGGAAGGGCTCTGCTGCTCCTGGGAATCCCCGGAAGGGCTGTGGGACACCGGGATCACGCCAGAATCCTTGGGAATAAAGGCAGGAACGCAAGAGCCCAGGGCCAGGTCAGCCAGCAGGTTCAAGGCGTGCGATTCGCAGTTGTCCCCTCGCAGAACGAAGCCAGCGCTGGGAATTCCGACGGGATAAACCTCATTCCTTGGGATTTCTGCTCCCTGGGACTGGGAAGAGGCTTCGCTCGGCGGGTCGGAGAGAGGCTCCTTCCGCTCTGAGCGAGGAAAACAAAGGGGAAAAAATCAATTTAAAAAGAGAAAAAAATAGATTCAAAAGGGAAAGAATCAACTTAAAAAGGGGAAAAAAATCAATCAAGGCCACACAACTCTGCCCCAAGGAGGGGTTGGAGGGAGGGTCTCACGGAAAAAGGATTTTCCAAGATGGATTTTCCACAATTTAAGGAACATCTCCGTGGTCACGCAGGTCATGGACAGCAGGAAATGCTCCAGAGTTGGGAATTAGCTTTATTCAGGAATAAACTGATCTCAGGAATAAAAGGCGTGGTATCCAGCGTGAACAAAATCCACTTCAAAACAACCTGGAAATATTTTAATTTTCCTTAATCCTTTTTATTTGGCTTTGATTTTTCTTCTAGTTTGACTATTTGGGGTTCTCACGGATGAATTCTGTGCTACTCTTGCAGTAATTTAGGTACAAAAACACCCCAGAAAATAAAGAGATAAAACCCCCTGATCTTTGAGGAGCACAACCTGAGCACACACAGACACCTGGGGGCTCCAGAACGCAGAAAGAATTCTGAAATACTGAATTTCCGGGGTTAAAAATCCCAGGATGAAGCCATGGAACCAGGTTAACGCCTCCTCCTAAAATCCAGCCCCGAAATCTCCCTTCCAGCAAAAGCTCCTGAAATCCCAGCTGGGCTCAGAGTGACTTTTAATTTCCTTGGGAAGTGCAGAGTGAGTCGCGAAAACTGAGGTTTTTTCACAGCCGAACTCTCATTTTTTGGGGATTTTTGGCAGATCCTGGCATTCAGCAGCAGCCATCCCATGGGAGAGGGGCAACAAGGCAGTGCCGGATCACGGAACCCTGGAATGCTTTGGGTGGGAAGGGAATTTGAGGATCATCCAGCTCCAATCCCATGGGCAGAGACACCTCCCACTATCCCAGGCTGCTCCAAGACCTGTCCAACCTGCACATTCCAGGGATCCAGGGGCAGCCGCAGCTTCTCCGGGAGCTCCATTCCAGAATTTCTTCCCAATATTTGGTATTTCCCCCGTTCCAACCCATTTCCCCTTGTTTTACCCCTGCCATTGGATGGCTCAGCTTTTAAAGGAATTTTTTTCCTGAGGTAGCAGCTCTCTCACCGCTCTCTGCCTGGTGGTTCTCTGGAGGTTTTGGTGCTCTGTTTTCCACGCTTTTCGGCGTTTTACTTTTCCCTGGCTTCGCGCTGCCCTCCACAACAGGAATCTTCTTCGTGTCCGGGTTTTCCAGGGTTTTTGGCCTCTTTGCTTCCACGCCAGGACCGTCAGGAGCCGAGGTTTCCTCCTCAGCAGCTTCACGCTGGGGTTTGTGGACGATTTCTGCAGCCAGCACCTCTGCACCTGGGACAGGGAGAACGAGGGGTTTGATTTGGGAATTATTTGGATTAAACAGGAATCGGGAAGAGGGAGGGGTGGGGGGAAGGCGTTTCAAGGATTTCACTTCTCTTTATCTTGATTTAACTGGGAATAAATTCATTATCCTGGAAGCAAAGGAAGGGAACAGCTCAGGCCAGCTTCAGGCCCCTTCCCCGGGATAATTCCCAGCAGAAGAAATTGCGGAGATTTATTTGGACGCTCCAGGCACTTGGAAAGCTCCTGGATGGCTCCCAGTGAACCCTGAGCATCCCAGCTGGACAATCCCACCTTTCCACCACTCACCTCTTTTCCTTCCATGCGGCAGCTGCAGATTGGCCAATTTCAGCATGGGCCCGTTGGAATTGCCCGCGGATCCCGATTTTTTGGGGAAGGAGGAAGCGACGTTGGTTTTCTTCTTGGCTGCTTCCCTGCTCCTGCTGTCGTCCTCCCCGGGATGTGTTTGTGCCTTGAGGGGGGACAGACTCTTGCCGAGGATGCGGCTGGATTTCCTCCTGTTCTGCTGCCCCCAGGGCTTGCTGGGACAGGTGACGTCTCTTGGGGATCCCTCCTTTCCCTGCTCCGGCTCCGGAGCGGGACCGGGAGCCTCGCTCTTAGCCGGCACTCCCGCTGCTCCGCTGGGAACAGCAGGATCTGGGGCCAGGGCCGAGGAGCAATCCCCAGGATCAGCTCCCGGGTTGCTGCCGGCACCTCTCAGACATTCCAAGGCCGCCGACATTCCCAGGGTGAAGCTGCTGGGATCGGAGAGGTAACGCTGCAGCTGGGACAGGGATCGCTCCGGGAGTTTCTGGGGGGGACGAGCGCCTTCATCCCCGGGTGGAGACGGGAGAGGAGGAGTGGGGACGTCGCCGTCGTGGCCAGGGACGGGCTGAGAGTTTTCCTGGAGCTTTGCATATTCCTGGAGGTGCTCCCGGATCCAGGTGCTGCCCGTGGCACTCCACGAGGAATCGGCTGCTTTCCGTAAGGCGTAGCGGAGCCCGGGCAGAACGGAGGCGATTTTCAAGATGTCGCTCCTGGCGCTGCCTCCCTTCCCATCCTTTGGATCCTGCTTTTCCACTGGGAAAGGAAAATAAAAATCGTTTCAATCCAATTAGGAAAGGATTGGATTCCCTAAATCATCTCCCCGTTTCACACAAGGAGAACATGGAAGTAAAAAGCTCCAAAAAATCAGCTCGGCCCCAGGGAAGATGTCCTGGTTTGATGCTGAAGGGAACAACAAATTCCATGTGGGAGTCAAAAACAGCGAATTAAACTCAAATGAAATGCTGGTGCTGCATCAACCAGCCCCATCCTGCAGGAAATCCCAGCTCCAAGATCCTTCACTCCAGCAATTCCCACTAAATCCAACACTTAGGGCAGTCGGAGCTCTGGAAACATCCAGGATTTGTAATTTTTTTATCTTTAAGCCTGTTTCAATTCAGAGTTGTCCGGGCAGGGTGTTCAGAGCGGCCCCATTTACAGATTCCTTGTGCTCTGTCCCTGCTCGGATGCGAATTCCAGCAGCTCCATCTCCACCTGCTCCAGCGTGGGGTGCACTCGGTGATCCCAAAGATCCCTGGCTCCTGGCTCCTCCCAGTGTCCACCCAGCTGGATGCGGACCCTGTCTCCATGTCCTTGGTGATCCCAAAGGTTGGAAGTTCCTGGCTCCTGGATCCTCCCAGTGTCTACCCAGCTGGATGGGGACCCTGTCGCCATGTCCTTGGTGATCCCAAAGGTTGGAAGTTCCTGGCTCCTGGATCCTCCCAGTGTCTACCCAGCTGGATGGGGACCCTGTCGCCATGTCCTTGGTGATCCCAAAGGTTGGAAGTTCCTGGCTCCTGGATCCTCCCAGTGTCTACCCAGCTGGATGGGGACCCTGTCGCCATGTCCTTGGTGATCCCAAAGGTTGGAAGTTCCTGGCTCCTGGATCCTCCCAGTGTCTACCCAGCTGGATGGGGACCCTGTCTCCCTGTCCTTGGTGATCCCAAAGGTTGGAAGTTCCTGGCTCCTGGATCCTCCCAGTGTCCACCCAGCTGGCTGCTGACCCTGTCTCCCTGTCCTTGGTGATCCTAAAGATCCCTGGCTCCTGGCTCCTCCCAGTGTCCATCCAGCTGGATGCTGATGCTGTCTCCATGTCCTTGGTTATCCCAAAGATTCCTGGATACTCCCAGTGTCCATCCAGCTGGATGGGGAGCCTGTCTCTGTGTCCTTGGTTATCCTAAAGTTTGGAACTTCCTGGCTGTGTCTCCCAGTGTCCACCCAGCTGGATGCTGACCCTGTCTCCCTGTCCTTGGTGATCCCAAAGATCCCTGGCTCCTGGCTCCTCCCAGTGTCCACCCAGCTGGATGGGGACCCTGTCTCCGTGTCCTTGGTGATCCCAAGGGTTGGAAGTTCACAGCCTCCTGTCCCAGACTCCCCATCCAGAGCTCTGCCTGCGTCTCCCAGCCCTGCTCCGGATGGATCCCAGCACACATCCCAGGCTCCCCAGAGGGATGGACACGAGCAGGTCCCAGCCCCGCGGGTGCCACCCTCGCAGGAGGCACTGTGGGACCGGGCTCTGCCTGGCACAGCCGTGCCCCCGGGAGCTCCAGGAATGCCTTTCCACCAGGAAGGCTCATCCAGCTCCTTTTCCACATAATCCAGGCTCATCCAGCTCCTTCTCCACACAATCCAGGCTCATCCAGCTCCTTCTCCACACAATCCAGGCTCATCCAGCTCCTTTTCCACACAAACTCATCCAGCTCCTTCTCCACACAATCCAGGCTCACCCAGCTCCTTCTCCACACAAACTTGTCCAGCTCCTTCTCCACACAATCCAGGCTCATCCAGCTCCTTTTCCCTTTTCCAGCTCTTCCCTCTGCAATCCAAGGTTTGGAATCACCCCTGCACCTGCAGGCTTGGCCCATCTGAGTGCTCTGATCCCATTCCAAGGTTTCTTTTGGCTACAGGACAATTCCAGCGCCCTTCCCTGTCGCCTCTCTTTTCCCAGTAAAAAGCAAAAGAATTCCTTGTCCCGTCCCAGCCGTGGGATTTTCCTCACCCTCGCATTTCCCGCTTCCCGGCAAGCCCTGGGAGCCAATTCCCAGTTTTCCCAGTTTCCTGCCCACGGAATGCCTGCCCGCATTCCTCCCGACGCTGCCTGGACAGGAAGGAACAGATCCAGGGCTCGTTGGGAAATGGGAGATTTGGGAATGGGAAATATTCTTCATCCTCTGGGTCTGCCCTGAGCGAGTCCCACGCGGCCGTTCCTCAGCGCTCCCCGCGTCCCCTGCATCCTCCTCATCCCAAATCCCTGCTGAGCTCCGTGGGAAGGAGAAGCCCCGGGTTTGTAATCCCAGGAAAAGAGGTGTGGGAGGGTTGGGTAACGCCGCGTGGGCGGGATGGGACGGCACGGGCAGGCAAGTCCTGCTGCTCCAGAGGGAAAACATCTGGGATCCGTCAATGCCTGGAGCAACCAGGAATGTTCACTCAGGGTTATCCCGGATTTTGCTGCTCCAAACCTTCCCCTCAAGCAGCTGCTGCTGCTGCTCTCTTCCCTCTGGGATGCTCCTCGTGCCTGTCTCCATCAGCTTCTCCCACAGCATCCCTCCACAAGATCAGGATCTCCCTGTTCTCCTCTCTCCCAGCTCACGGGATTTCAGGAATAAATCCCGCTGCTCCTCCAACTTCCTGGCTTCAGGTGATCCAGGTGATCACAGCAGCAACCTGATCCTAGGATTGACTTCGGGATCTCCTGCCTCAGGAGGAGCCCAGACGTCCCTGACGCTGTCTCTGCTCTCCGGTGACAGGGACAGGACCCAGGGAATGGCTGGAGCCGTGCCAGGGCAGGATGAGGTTGGATTTGGGAAAAGGTTCTTTGCTGGGGCACTGACCAGGCTCCCCAGGGAACGGGCACGTTCCCAAAACTCCGGGAGCGTCTGGAAAACGCTCCCAAGGGACAGGGTGGGATTGTTGGGGTGTCCTGGGCAGCGACTGGAGTTGGATTTGATCCTTGGGGGTCCCTTCCAGCTGAGGATATTCCGGAAAGAAACCAGGGAAGTTCCCCCACTACCACAGCCTGGAAGCTCAGGGGACTGAATCCAGGCACCAAATCCTGCACTGCCAGGTCCTCACCACCCAAATTCCAAGGCCAAATCCCGAAGGAGAAGGTTTAAAGCTGGAAGTTAACCCCCCCAAAAGACCAAACAACCTGTGCTCGGATGTGCCGGGGGGCCCTCCTGGCAGTTTCCTCTTCCAGAGAAAGGGAAGCTTTTCCCAGGGAGGGGAGCTGGGTGTGTCCTGGGCAGTGCCACGGGCAGTGCCAGCCTCCGCTCCCGCGGCAGGACTGGGACGCCGGAGTGTGGTGGCAGGAACAGCCTCCGGGCTCACCCCTGATCCCACAAAAAGCCAGCCAGAAGTTTATTTTCTCTTAGTTCATAAAATCATGGAATGGTTTGGGTGGGAAGGGGCCTCAAAGCCCATCCAGTCCCAACGCCACGGGCAGGGACACCTCCCACCGTCCCAGATTTCTCCAAGCCCTGTCCAGCCTGGCCTGGGACAATTCCAGGGATCCAGAGGCAGCCCCAGCTTCTCTGGGAATTCCAGCCCAGCCCCTCCTCATCCTCCCAGGGAAGAATTCCTTCCTGATATCCAATCCAAACCTGCTCCCTGTCAGTTTGAAGCCATTCCCTGTGTCCTGTCACTCCACACCCTTGTAAAAATCTCTCTCCACGTTTTTATCAGCTCCCTGTGTTTGTTCTCCGGGAAAAGCAGCACATTTGGGAATGCAAAGGGCCTGGATTGCCCTGCCAGCCCCCAGAGCTGGGATCCCCCCTGATGGCAGCCAAGCCCTGCCCAGCCCCACTCCCTCCCTCCCGTCACACTCCCCACAGCTCCACACCCACAATTCACGGATCCCGCAGCAGAGAACTCCAAACCCTCGCTGCTTTTAGGGAGCAGAGCCCTTTCCCCACCTCTCCTCACCCTCCCCAGGCAGTGACCTCTCCCTTGGTATCTCAGCAGAGAACAATTCCCTGATTTTTTCCCCTTTGGAGCTGTGTCCAGCCAGCGCCACGTGTGGTTTTCCCTCCCGGGCTGCGCAGGAGCCAGGATCCCAGAGCACACCCTGGACAGCTCAGGGAGCGCGTGGTGCTGAAAACTGCCTGGAAAGTCATCGTTTGTCACCCTCATCCCCCGAAAAGTCATCGTTTGTCACCCTCATCCTCTGAAAAGTCATCGTTTGTCACCCTCATCCCCCAAAAAGTCATCGTTTGTCACTCCCCTCCCGTGCAGCGAGCCGGCAAAGCACAGAGCCTGCCCTAGGATCAGCTTCAAATGCCACAGAAATGGAGATTTTTCTCTCCCCTCGTAACGCTTGTGGTGGTTCCGAGCAGAAAAACCAGCTTTTCAAGGGAAATTTGAGCTTTTAATGAGGATTCCAGCCCAAAGCACAGGGAAGCTCCTACCTGTGGGGCCCAGGGCCCGGGGCGAGGGGAACAGGAACAGGGCCAGGAGGCTGACGGGCTCCTTGGGCTCCGACCCTGCAAGAGAAACCAGCTTTGGGCCAAGGAACCAGGGTAGGGGCAAGGAACCAGCTTTGGGCCAAGGAACCAGGTTTAGTTTGAGAATCCGGGTTTAGGTTGAAAAACCAGGTTCAGGGCAAGGAACCAGGTTTGGGCCAAGGAACCAGGTTTGGGCCAAGAACTAGGTTTAGTTTCAGAAACCAGGTTTAGTTTCAGGAACCAGGTTTAGTTTCAGGAACCAGGCTTAGGTTCAGAAACCAGGCTTAGGTTCAGAAACCAGGTTTAGGTTCAGAAACCAGGCTTAGGTTCAGAAACCAGGTTCAGGTTCAGGAACCAGGTTCAGGTTGAAAAACTGGGTTTAGGTTCAGAAACTGGGTTTAGGTTGAAAAACCAGGTTTAATTTGAGAAACCAGGTTTAATTTCAGAAACCAGGTTTAATTCGAGAAACCAGGTTTAATTTGAGAAACCAGGCTTAGTTCCAGAAACCAGGTTTAGTTCCAGAAACCAGGTTCAGGTTCAGGAACCAGCTTCAGGTTGAAAAACTGGGTTTAGGTTGAAAAACCGGGTTTAGTTTCAGAAACCGGGTTCAGGTTCAGAAACTGGGTTTAGGTTCAGAAACCGGGTTTAGTCTGAGAAACTACGTTTGGGTTGAGAAATCCGGTTTTGTGTCAGACACCGGTTTTAGTTCGAGAAACCAGGTCTAGGTTTAGAACCAGCCTCAGTTTAGGCGCAGCCCCTCCAGAACACAGCAGCAGCTAAGCCCGGCCCCAGCCCCGCCTTACCCTCGTCCCGCGCCAAGGCCGAGGACGCGAGCAGGATGAGCACTCCCTGGTCCTGTAAGTACTTGATGATGGCCTGGAACAGACACAGAGAGAATCCAACTGGGCCGCTTCTCCCTCCCGGCCCCCGGCACCGAGCCCGGAGCGCGGGGGGCCGTGCCAGCACCCCTGGGCAACGGAAGGTTTTCCACCTGGGAATCTGGGATCATAAAGGATCCTCCTGCATTGCTGTTGTTCAGGCCTCGAATTCCTGACAATAAAGGAATCTGCTAATCGAGCTGTAATTAACGAGGATTAATAATCCTCAGGCAGGAACTGCAGCCCGGGGGGGAGGTTTTTCCCAGCATCCTGGTAAAACCCAACATTCCAGCATCGCCTCAGCTGGGTTTTAACAGCACCCACACCAATGCATCCGTGGGAAAAAAACTCGGCTGAGCGGCAGAAAAGCCTGGAATTGTGTCCCAGGTTTCCAGGAGCACACGGATAAAGAGAGAAAACGTCAGCTGTTCCCGGTGTTTGGGTGGTGCCGGTGCCTGAGCTTGGCTTGGGTTGCCTCTCCCGCTCCACACTTGGATCTCTTCCCTCTTTTCAGGGATCTTCCAGGAATTGAATAAACCTGGAAGTTCCCTGACCCTGTTCCACGCATTCAGGCACGACACGGGATTGGATTCGTGCCCTCGTTCCCCCAGGAAAACACAACGACTTTGGGAATGCTGAGCAATCCCAGGGAAATATTCAGGATTTGGGACAGCAGCTCCTCGTTCGGGTGTCTCGAGCCAGAGAGGAGAAGGGGTACGAGGCAGGAATTCCAGCTCAGTGGGATAGCTGGGAATTCTCAGGGAGATGAGGAGGGAATTCCAGCCCCGACACAGCACTGAGGGATCCTCAGCACCCGCAGGAGCCAAAGCCACACTTGGATTTCATTCCAGGCCCTGCACCACGGGAAGGGAAAGGAAATCCAGGGAATTTTGCCTTCCCACTTTTGGGAGCTGCTGCCAGGGTGGATTCACCCACGGACATCAACAGCAGAGCGAGGGGAGGGAAGGAGCACATCCCGAAGGGGCTGGAATGAGGGATCTTGGATTCATCCTGCTCGGTTTGCCATGGAACCATGGAATGGTTTGGGAATTCAAGGATCATCCAGCTCCAATCCCATGGGCAGGGACACCTTCCACTGCCCCAGGCTGCTCCCAGCCCCAATGTCCAGCCTGGCCTTGGACATTCCAGGGATCCAGGGGCAGCCACAGCTGCTCTGGCAATTCCAGCCCAGCCAGGAATTCCTTCCCAGTATCCCACCCATCCCTGCCCTGTGGCAGTGGGAAGCCATTCCCTGTGTCCTGTCCCTCCATGCCTTGTCCCCAGTCCCTCTGCAGCTCTCCTGGAGCCCCTTCAGGCCCTGGAATGTTCTGGAAGCTCTCCCTGGAGCCTTCCCTTCTCCAGGGGAACATTCCCGGCTCTCCCAGCCCTTGGAGCAATTCCAAGGGGTGGGGAAGCTCTGCAGAAAGGATTCTCCCGATGGCTTTGAGTCCCCAAGCCCTGCAGCGAGCTCAGCTTTGCTAAAATCCCCCTTTTCCTCTCCTCCTGTTTTTACCAACGAATTAATCAGTAATTCAGGGGATCCACGTGCTTTTCCCGCAGGGATGCACTAACGCTTCCTGGGGCACATTCCACGTGGGAAGCTCCAGGCGCTCCAGGGGCTCGGGGAGAGGCGAGGAAGTGCCCGGGGGTGGATTCACGCCCCTGGATTTCCAGGGAGCATCGAACAGGAGGGAGAAGCAGCAGCAAAGCCAAGCCCCGAACCCCAGCAGGAAAGGAGGCGCTGTGGTTTTATCTTGGAGACATCAGGATGATCCCACTGGGAATAAAAAGGCTCAAACGCGCTGGGAAAAACAGAATATTAAAATATCTATCCCGAGGAAAATTGTCCAGAAACAATTCCCAGCTGGTGGCGTTAACCTTCAGCCGAGAAACAGAAAGAATAAACAACGTTTGAGAGCAGTAAAGCAGGAAAAGAACATTTCAAGCAGGGAAATTCGCTGCACCTTGCATTAGCGGTGGACGACGTCACAAAAATTTCATTTAAAACCCAAAAAAAATTTCCATTTTCCTCCCGGAAAAAAAACCACTCACCAAGTCCTTTTCCTTCAGTTTCTCCACCAGCTGATCCATTTTGGGTTGATCCTTGTTGGATATTTCCACCTCGTAGAGGCTGGAGTAAACGCCCTGAAAGCAGACTGGGGAGAGCAGGGAGGATTTGGTGCTGGGATGCTGCTCCTCCCAGGAATTCTGTCCCAGAAGGATGGGCTGAAACCGCTGGAAGCACTGGGATTTTAGAAGAACTCCTCAGGATTCCTCTCCCTTCTCCAACAAAATCCTATTTTTCCTCCTATTTCTTCGTACCTTTCTTGGATTTCCCATCTCCAATCCTATTTTCCCTCCCCGTTCCTGTTCATTCCTTGGATTTATCATCTGCAATCCTATTTTCCCTCCTATTTCCTCACGCATTCCTTGGATTTCCCATCCCCAATCCTATTTTTCCTCCTATTTCCTTTTGCATTCCTTGGATTTCCATCTCCAATCCTATTTTTCCTGTGCATTCCTTGGATTTATCATCTGCAATCCTATTTTTCCTCGTGCATTCCTGGGATTTCTCATCTCCAATCCCAT
>VZTF01007336.1:0-5000 GCA_013397755.1 Cnemophilus loriae
GTTTTCCCTTTATCTAATCTCAGGAGTTTGACTTCCAGTACAAAGTCCCAGTCAGGTATCTTCAGAGAAGCTTCTTTGGTTGTAGCTTCTTTATACAGTTCTTGTTACAATGAACAAAACTGTATATCAGTGTTTGAGACAGTAAGTATTTCGGTCTCTGACGTGATTTTCGAGGTCTTTGCCAACCTTAGTGATTCTCTGATTCTGTTTACTTGGGTCTCTGTAATACACTCCTTTAGGGTGTGAGCATTTTGATAAAACATTTAATGTAGGAGAATACTTGTTTTATACATGGTGCGTATATATCATTACTGTTACATTTTTTAGATGGATCTACCTTAGTGTTAGTTCCTCACTGGAAATTTTGAAGAAAGTCTCCCAATTGACCCTACTCTTGTACTTGAGTTGATGTCATAGAAAAGATCATTACAGTATCAACTAAATACCTTTTGGATCACGGAATTCAAAAATGTACCCTGGCTGTTAGCTGACATTTAGTGCATAGGAGTAATCTAAACCTACTTTAAAATAAATCCTTCACACTTGTTAGTATTGGTAATTTGTTTCAGCTATTTCACTCTGCTGGTTTATTTTTTCAATTGCACTATGATTCTGGCTAACATGCCATCCAATAAATAGCATGGGTTGATTTTAGGTATGATGGGTAGTTTTACTATATATTTTTTTTTAATTTCTCAGCTTTCTTTGGTCTGACCTAAGATAATTTTGCTATCACACAAATACAATATATGTCAGTATTTCCTCATCCCACTGTTATCAGGCTGTGAAGTGTTTTCCATTACATGTGAGCAGGCATTACAGTTCCATCTTTTGCTTCTAGAAGTCCTGGCTTTGGTTTGGCATTTCTTGCTTACTTGATGCTATTATGTTTTCTGTTTCAAGTAACTCTTCAATGATGTACCAAAAAAGTGTTTTCTCATGAAATCAGGTAAATCAATACCGGAAATTGTTAGGATAGCTGAGAAATATGGAATACTTTATTTTTTGTATAATTTAGCTAAATTACTTACACTTTGTGACTGATGAATAATGCTCTTGTGTCGTATAGACCAAATTTATTACAGTGTACTGATTTCTGATACCTTTAATCTTTACTCATTTGTTTTTAAGTGTCTTCACCTGTAACAATCTATGCTGCCTGTCAGAGAAAGGACAGCTATAATGTGTTAAGAAATTCTCAAACTCCAGTCAGTCAACAATTTTTGCGGAGCACTTGTGTGTTGCTTGCTGGTGCTTTTTATTTTCCACTATCAAATGTCATAAGATATTGTAAGGAATTATTTAAAATATATTCCTTTTTATTTTTATCTTATAAACATAATTTATTTTTGTAAGTTTTCTTGGGGATTAAAAGGTTTACTGGGTAAATCTTATGTCCTGTTGGCATTCAAGGGAGGTATAGCCATTCACATACATATAGTCATACATATAGTCATTTTTTTCTGTGAAGTTTGCTAGTTCTGAGATAAACCATATACAATACTTTTGTTTTTCTTTTAGGTATTCTATGCAATGTTCTGTCTCTAGTCCTCTGATCTGTGTTTTACATCTTGTTTCTATACACATTTATTAATGGTTGACCTGTTTCATCGTGCTGTGCAATTCTGAATATTTTGGAATGTGCTTACTGCATCGTGATTAAATATGGTGTCTCTTCTAAAACCGGGTCAGAAATGAGCATTAAACCCAAAATAATCCAATGTAAATATTAAGCATTTATTTGATCTACAAAACAGAAAAAGAAATGATGAGGAGCCAAATGGAAATTTGGAAGCCGTTCCAGTTATCTGTGTTATTTTCTAACAGCTAGTTCTCATTTTTAAATTCCCTGATGTTAAATTCCTTAAAAAATGAATTTAAATATTATCAACTACTATTGAATAGTATATTGCTGTTGTTTAAAAAAGTATATAAACCTTGGTTTAAAAAGATGAGTAGTGTGAATATGGTTTTTACACATAGATTTAGCTAGTTTTATACTTGAACATGTTTTTTGTTAGTATTGTTTTCAAAGCAGGAAAGGTTGGAAAAGTTTATGCAAGTCAAAAGACATGCTATTTGTCTTGTCCTGACAAATGCTGACTACCAAAAAAACCCATTAGCTACATTAGGGGATGTGGCTGCCAGCTAGGAAAAAGCATCATATTTTTGATGTTCTCCATTCATCTTACTAGGATGCTACCTTTCAGATACTATAATTACAACCACTTAAGTACTGCTAGTCGTAAAACCAGCAAATTGTCATACCAGTATGATCTAGCTAATGAGCTTATATAGTTATAGCTGGAAGTAACTGTGTCTTGATGTTCCATTCATTTGGAAGGACATTATATAAAAACACGTGGTTTTGATAAATGAACTGTTTATTTTCCTGTGAGATACTTATTTCCGTAAGAAATTAGCTAATCTTGAACTTGCACTTCGAGAGATGATGTAAGCATTCTTCAATATAAAAGAAAGATCCAGTAGGCACAAAAATTTCAATGCAAATGTTTAATGACTTGGACTAATTTGAAATACCAATCTATCTGGACTTTGAATTAATTTTGCCTGAGAGACATGATCTCTGATCTGCCTTGAAAAAAGGCAAGAAGTAATTCACTTTGTCCTAAGTGGATTTTGAGAGCCCATGGGAGTTGGAAATGATAGGAAGAATGAAAGGCTGGTTATTGTTTCCAAATTTCTCACAAAATGTTATGTAGTTTCCCAATCTGAAAGTTGTGATTGTTTTTCAAAGGCTTTAACTCCTAAATGATATAAACAAATGAGAGGGAGAAAGAATTGTATCATTTAAATAAAAGTGACAACACAAGGAGTAAAATGAAGAGTCATTCTTGCATTCTGCTGTAACAAATATCCCAAATTTTGTTAACATGCAGTCTTGCTCTGGTTGAAAGGCTGGAGTGTGCCTTTTGGGAATGTATCATAGTGCTCATTTTTGACTGGATTTTGATTACAGCCAAATTTCCCATCACCAACTTTACTATTCTGTATAAATTTCAGAAAGGTGGTAATTGTTGTGTTGGTTGCCCATCTGGGCTTTCTGTAGGGGAAAAAAACAATGATTAACTTCTCTGACCTGTTAGATAACCAGAACTCTGGTAATTTGTGAAATTCTGAAGTCACACGAGATTAAGAGGAACCTTCTAACTCATTCAGCTGTCTCTTGGCTGCAACATCAGAATACAGTGGATGTGGAATAGAAGGTTGGTTAACAAGACACCAAAGCAGTGTGGACACCTATTAGGTTTCCTATTATAATTTTTTGAGCAATCCTTTCTAAGAAGAAAAGTTGGTTTAAGTGCAGTTTTATTTCTGCTGTGAAATACTGATTTCTTGAGCATGTTCAGATTAACGCCTTGCTGAAAGTTCGGCCTGTGGGACATGCTGACAAGTCTGTCAACACAGTAATGTATCTTCTTCAGAATTGAGTAGCTGGAAGTATAATACATCAGTGTTGCATCTGTTAGAAAGATTTTTTCCTGGATTTGTACTTTTCTTGCTCTTCAGATTACGCTGAGTCAGGCAAAAATAAGTTTATTTAGTGTTGGCTTTGTTAGCACGAGTATCTTTGTTTTCTTCCATTAAAGGTAAAAGATGCCTTTTGAAAATATTGTAATCTTAATCTAGTCAATGTGGCACTTGTTTTGGTGAGAACAAACTTTTGCTTTGTTTCATTTGGCTATTCTGGTAATGTGTGTGATGAAAAATTTCAATCTGCTTTACAGAAAATGTCTGTTTACATCTTACTATGTAGGCATTTAGTCGTTCAGTTTGTATACCATAACTATTACCCTTGTGAATAATAAATATGTAAATATATTTACTGAAGTGAAGCAGTCATTTCTGCCTTGACTCCTACTTTTTATGTGTGTGCAAATGCCAAAGAGGTGTTATTTGATCAAAGAGCAATAATTAACAGGCATGTAAAAGTTTCAGTTTGTAACTGTAGCGTTTGGCGGGTATGTGCGTTCTACCTAATACAGAATTCACCTACACTTTTATTGTACTATCATAATTTCTCATTATGAAGTTTTTAAAAGCAGTCAGAATAGAAAATACCAATAAAACAATGGAAGTACATAGATTGCGCATATATGGAACTTAAGATTATTAGACCAAAAAAAAAGCAGATTTTTAACTAAAATAAAAAGTTAGATTCATAGGAGAAATACATAAAGAAAATATTTCAAAACTGCATCCATTATTGCCATGCAAAAATCTATCAAGATGTATTTTCAGATGTTTTTACCATTAGATTTTCAGTGATTACAGTTTATTAGACTTCTATAGTAGTCTTTAAAATTCTGATTTTTGACTGAAATATAAATGGTAAAAGAACTTAGCTGGACAGGGTATCTCTAGTTTATTTTGGCAGTTCTAGATTTAGTCTAATATACTTATTATTGCAATGTGAATATTTGAAGTCCATGTTTGAGCTTAATTTTCTGTCTTGGTAATAATACTGCATAAAAAAAAAAAGGCAGATATACCATTGTAAGTGTGGCGGTGTAAATTCCATTTTACAGTTTTTGATCATTTCAGTTGCTGAAACATATTCCTAACAAAATGCTTTTTACATTAAAATTATTTTGGCTTTACTGTTAGAAAACTTCTTAATTTAATTTATATGCAATAAAAATTTCTCAGTCTTGCACCCTCTGTGGGTCAAAACTTGACAGAATTGTCTTCCAGTTTTTAGAAATACTCAGTTCGTTAAAAAAATAATTTAAAATCATCACAAAGACGTCAAAATGTAATTTTTAAAGCAGCTAACAAATACTGTAGTAAAAAGCAATTTGTAGTGGACAAGAAGAAATGAAATCATAATGGATATTATTTCTGTGTAACACTAAAGCACAATGAGGAAAACAAAAGATTTATCACAGTTTTCTTGAAGGCTTGGGCTTTGGAGAAAGTAATATGGAAATGAAATTGACCAATTTACGTGACACAACGCACTGAGTAAATAATTAGGC
>VZTF01007336.1:10000-57944 GCA_013397755.1 Cnemophilus loriae
CATGTAGATGGATAGACTGTGAAGATGGTCACCATTATGTGTACACTGAAACAATTGTCTTGTAGAAATCTGAGTTTTAGACACAGGATTCAGAACAGACTTTAGGAAGTGAACCTTCATGGAATTCTCTGTTACATGTTGAGTTACTCTGTCTGTTGCTTTAGTTATTTCAGTTCATAAGATGAAAAATCTACAATGGTAATTCTGAGGCAGAAACTGTTGAAGAACCTGGTGCTGCCTCTCAATTTTCTGTATTGCGGATTTTTGATCTTTACTGTGAAACTGGACTCCATCCTTCATACAGACCTGGGATGTTGAATGATTTATGTAGTCTTGGAACTCACTATTCTGCTTTTTTTTTCCTGATAGTGTCAGGATTTTTTGCATCAGAGTTCCATTATAGTCTAAATAATTTGCCATTTTGGCCTTACTATTCGATTTACTATAAGAACTTCCCTTAGTTCTTAGATTACAAAATAGAATTTAGATATAAAGCTTGAAAGTGAAAAGCCAAGAAAAGGTCACATCTCTCTTTGAGGATCTGATGGAATTGCATTTCATAGAATCATAGAAGGGCCTGTCTTGGAAAGAACCTAGAGATCATCTGGTTTCACTCCTCCGTGGCCATGGGCAGGGACACCTTCCGCTAGACCAGGTTGCCCAAAGCCCCAGCCAGCCTAGCCTTGAATGCTGCTGGGTGTGGGGCATCCACAGCTTCTCTGGGCAACCTGTTCCAGTGTCTCACCACCCTCATGGTAAAGAATTTCATCATAAAATCTGATTCAAATCTCCCCTCTTTCATTTTGAAGTCATTGTCCCTCGCCCTGTCACTACATGCACTTGTAAAAATGCCATTCTTTTTTCATGCATAGATCTTGGAACTCTGGCTTGTTCATAGACTCCTGTTTTTATCCATAAGAATTTGGTTGTTCTCATGGTAACCAAACCTTTTCACTAAATAATTTGGGTTTAATAATTTTTTTTGCTTTTAACCAAAGATACCTGGAGCACAGAAATCTGGAAGTATAAAATTAAATTGACATGAATCCGAAACAAAAGACCAGAGAGAGAAATTTCACCCAGCTTTCTGTCTTGGGAAGGTCTACTTTCATGTGTGAAAAATTAATATTTAACGTTGTCTTGATATTTGAATAAACAAAGTCTTTAGACTAGGAAAATTAAAAGAATACTTCTCAATTATTCAAGGATATGTTAAGTTTAATAGAAAATGATATCCAACTCCTTTTGAACTGGAGTCCATTGATAAACAAAACTTTAGTTTTTAAATTGATCTCATCAGGTTACATCTGGGTTCTTAGAATTTCTGAAACTGAAGAAATTTCACAGATATAATTAAAAAATTGAGCAGGTTTTGAGGATGTTGTAGACCCAAATTCTATAGGTAAGTATGTTTTGGTAACAGTGATCTACTGAATATTTTGAGGTAAAAACATACGCATTTTGAAGGTGTCAGTTAAGATCTAAGACTGGATTTGTTGGATTTAATTTTCTAAGAAATATGTCTGTGCTGCCATGTCCATAGAGACTCTGTAAGAGTTTTGTTAGAAACTGTGTCTTTACAGTATTTTATTTGAAATAAGTATCACAGCATGGCGATTTCTTCTTCTTTGGAAGAAGAAAAGAGTAGGAAAATAACCTCAAAACAAATGAATAATAATACTGTTCGTATATTGGTCCTATTGAAGTCAATAGCAGAACTTGCATGACATAGAGGAGCAAGGTTTTGATGTAGTCTGTGACTCTTAAATGGAGTTATGTTTTCAAGCACTTAGCATTTCATTTTTTAAAGAAGAAAATAAAAAGTAGTGATATAATAAGAAGTTGATCGTTACTGAAATTTCTGTAATTCTTATGGCTTAAAAGTCAGCAGCAGCGGTTGAGCTCAAGGATATTAAAGGTATCAAGGATATTCAACCTAAGTGATTCTATGCCACTTAACAGGGTAGACTTTTTAAAGTAACAGTAATGTGAATTTAAGTTGTTGTGACAGATTGAAGTTGTTGAGTCTTTTTTGAGTTACTAGTATAATTCTAAAGCTTATGTTCCACATGGAGCTCTTTTTTTACATGCAAGTGAGACATCAGTGATGTGTCAAGTTGGTAGGTATATTTCTCTTTTGTAAAAAGAAAGAATAGAGTTCAAGTAATAAAATCAATTCCAGAACTTATGTATAACTACATTTCCCTTATCTACTGACACTATTTCTGTCTAATAGGTTTTGTTTTATTTTTTTCCTTTTTATATAGTGCTCAGGTTTTGTTCAAATGAACATGAAGTCCAGTTTTCTTTAAAGCATTATTTTGATTGCATGGCTTGTCTACTCCTCATTTTCCTGTTTTACTTTTTTTTTTTTTTTTTTTTTTTTACCTGTGTGTTAATAAGCTAATGGTTATAAACAGGCCTTTTACTGATTGTGGTAATGACATCTGTTTGCAACGACATATGGCCTAAACTATGCAAAATGAGGAACAAAATTTATTTAAGGAACAGTCAGCAAAAGCATGTGCAACTTTTACTCTGACAAATTTCCTATATTTACTGTATGAAGAGTTGTGGTTTTTCTAAAACAAGTGCTGGATATCCTTAATTTGTCATTTATTTGTTGAAATTGTGAGTTTATATTAGGCTTTATGAAAAGCATCGTGTTCTGCATAGAAATAAAATGGCTATGCCCATTAGTCTCTTTCTGACAAATACTAAGCTTACTAAGGTTATTGATTTTAATCAGCTTTGGACTACCTCATTTCTTCATTGCCATGAATTTGAAGATTTAGTTACTCAACTTTTTTTTACACTGCTTTTTCGATTTTTGTCGGTATACCTGACTTGTTTTATGTGGGTAATACCAGTATTTGAGATGGTAGAACCGAGTGATAATTGTACCAAATTATATCTTCTCTATTGAAATGAGTACTTGTCTTAAGAATATGCTCAAACAGTTACATGCAAGTGATACTGTCAGGACCTTGTTCATAAGGCATAAAATAAAAGTTCTAGTTAGTCTTAAGAACGTGTCTTCTGGATCAGGTTTGTTGATTGAAGACTATACTGCTTGCCAGCTGTTTGTCGTTGCTGTCAGAACACCACCGGCGATAGAGTTTCATGAGCTTCCCCTCATCAATGCAGTACAAGGTCAGCTCAAGCCACTTTCATTGACTTATTAAACTAACCAGCCCTTTTAGTTACGCAATCAGTTAGGGAGGTGGCTTATATCATTCCTTCTCCAGCAATGGCACTGAGGTGCTAACCTCCAGCTGCCTGGATGCATTGACTGTGTGGGAATTATATCGTCTTTGTCTGGCACAGCTGTTTGACGACGAATGTCTGTCCCCAGCCTTAAGGCACTGTGGAGGAGATTTGAGCTAAAGCATTTCACTTTGTGATTGCCATAAGGTGACACGACAGGCATATTGCTGCTGCTTACACTAAGCAAAGAAAGTTCTGCCCAGTGCTTGTAACGGAGCGGGGTGTGATAGCAGCCAGGTAATGAAAACTCAACTGGCAAAGAGTCAGTTGTCAAGCCGTGGTAACTTGAACACTTCTGGTCATGTGTACACGAGTCTGCTACGGGATATAACTTACAGTAGCTGCTGCCAGTGAGATGGGTCCTGTCTGAACAGGTTTGGTAACTCGGCCAAGTTGACTGGTGTGCAGCAGCATTGTATTGCGCCAAGGAATTGCTGCGCATGGATTGATAGCTAGGAAATGTCCTGGAATTCAGTGGTTTAACAAAATGAAGTACCGACCTTGAGTAACACTGTGACCTAGAATCTATTTTTTCTGTAAGCCTTCAGTTTGACCACAACACTTGTACTGTCTGAGTTTAAGGATGTAACGGGTACAAGTTGTAGATTTACATTAAAAAAGTACTTTTCTGAGGCAGTTCTTAACTAGCAATATGTTTATTTACAGAATATATGTTTATTTACAGAATATGCAGTTAAGGTTTTTTTTTGTTAGGCCAGTGATACTTATAACTTGAAGTTTCACCAGAAACAAGTCCAGAAGGTGCAATATTTTGTCAAGACATTTTTGTCAACAAAATACCATTGAATAAGTAGAGTAAGTTACTGCAGAAGAAACATCTGTATAAAGCAACTATTGTTAAGAACATAAATTTGGATTTAGAAAATACGATGGTGGTCTGAAAATGTTTACTTAATATTTTGAGATCTGGTTTTGATTATGGATTCATGAGTCTTTTATGAAAGCAGAATTATTTTCAGCTTTTACGTGTTTCTGTAATATTGTTAATATATTTACCTATAGTTTTATGTAAATGGTGTGTTATGCGTCTGATTTTTTGTTACCAATGTAATATACTTGTACTGTCTTTTTCTAGGTATTTCAGCAGCCTTCTTTCAATGAGCTAGAGTGCTATATTACAGTGCAAGAATCTGAAATTGAGCTTTTACAGAAAAAATTTAAAAAAGCAGGTTTTAACCTAGCAGACCATAATTTGCACACTACAGATACTCTGGAAAGCAACAATATAAGGACTGGAAGAAAGCATGAGGTAGGGTAGTTTTATTGTCTGGTGTATTTGTGTCTAAGGCTGGTGAAGCCAAACGTTTTTGCTCAAGGGTCCAGATAATAATTTTAATATCTGTTGACGCTGCTTATAATTCTGGAAGCTTGTTTGAATAGTTTCTGTGTTACCTGCCAAAGACTTGTTAAAATAGCTGTTGGGAGTAGAAGGTTTTACCTTATTAAATACTGAATAAGAGATTCTTAATTAAATGAACTATTTGAAGGATAAATTCTTTGTAGGTTTGCTAAAATGAATATTTATCAGATATTTTGTGGTGTTTATCAGAATGACCATCTTTCACTGTAAGGAAAATGAGAGAAATAGAAATGGTTATTATTATGATTTTTAAATGAAAATTATTTTTTTCCCAAATTCTTGATTTATGAGTGAGATATAGTATTTTTGTAGGAAGAATAACAACAATGTCCTTTGAAGTTTATACTTTCAACTTTGTATAGTGCTGGATTGCCTCTTTCATGGTGTCTCACTGTTTGATTTAGGCGTTAAATAACAATAATAACTATAAGCTATAGTAAATGAATGACATCTGTAAATAATTCTGTGATCTAAATGGATCTGCTAAATTAGCTGAAATCATGATGCTTTTCAGTGTGTTCAGGCTGTTCCTCATCTATTTTTTATTGTGATTATATAGAGTATGGGAAAAGTGGAAGAAATCTCTTTAACAAGGTTGCAAAAGTGAACATGATTCTGAATGGTATAAATAATATACAAGGGTGGACCATCATGTCCACTTCCTTAGAAACTTTCCAGTTTATCCACATATGGTATCTCACAACATTTTCTTCAAAAAATGTGTGGCTTATTCTTTCTTAATATTCTGTACTGTATGCTAGTTTTGGGAAAAGGCATACTTTAGAACATTTGTTCAGAAGCATATGGTGGCATTTCTGTGAAAACGTGCTTAAGAAAAACAAAATGCTACACAGGTAGTGTAGAGTTAAGAATAGAAGGTGAGAAACGGCCTGGCAAGCATTAAGGGCAGGAAGAAGGAGAGAGAGGAGTTGCTTCATGTGCTGGATCGGGTATTTCCCTGCAGCCCATGGAGAGGATCACTGTTGAGCAGATGTCAATAGCGTAGCTTGTGGAGGAGCCCAGAGCAGATGGATAGTCACAGCTTGTGGAGGGGAGTCGATCCTGGAATAGGTTCCTCTCTTATGTGAATTGTGGTCCATCAAAGACCTGCTCTGGAATAGGTTTGTCCTGAAGGACTCCAGCCTGTGGAGAGGCCGTGTGCTGGAGCAGGAGAAAAGTGTGAGGAGGAAAGAGTGGCCCAATAGGAGCTGTTACGTGTTGATTGTAGACCTTCTGCCTGCATGGCTCAGCAGGTGGTCAGGAGTGATGGAATGAAGTTGTGCCTGGGAAGCTGGGAGTTCCTTCTGTGTAGGGAAGAAGGTGTTGATTAATTTTTTTTCTTGATTTCTTACTACCTAAATATATTTTAAATGGCAGTAACTTAAATTGATTTTCTTCCAGTCAAGTCAGCCCATGATGCTGCGTGGTAAACCCACAAGCTTTATCATCCTGTTTTCTCCCTCTGTCCCAGTGAGGAAGGAAAGTGAGAGAGCAGTTGAGTGGGTGTTTGACCCTTTGCCCAGGTTAGCGCTCCACAATGTCATTTTCTGTTTCCTCAGGGGAAAGTAAATGGGACTGCTGTGTTTGTCGTGAACTGTGTCAAAATAAAGCAGTTACATTGCCTTGAGTAAAACTAAATACAAATTTTAAAGCCTATTGTAGAAAATCTCTTCCTGTTTTGATATGTAGATCTGAGTCATGCTGTTTCAATAGTCAAGGTTGTTTGGTATGTCCGCTTTTTCACGAGTGTGCACAAATCTCTATTAAAACTTTTAGGAACTCAGCTGACGAGCTACAAATCCCTTGTATTTAGTCGACACAGTAAGCGAAATTGTGGAAATACTCTGGATTTTCTAAAATAGAAAAGGTAGTACTGCTGCGGTAGTACTTTACCCTTTACCCTTTTTCCGTTCCAGTGAGATACTGTCTCATTACCTTGTTGTTCTGCCTTTTATGACAGAATTATTCTTGACAGAAGTTATTAGCACATGATTTGACAGGAAGAGTATGTTGGATATTCAATCTTTGTTTTAAAGAGGTGATCCTTTTGACTTTGCAAAGACTGTTATGCTGTCCCTTCGTTCCTCGTTATGTACATTCTCAGGATACAAAGAACAAATAAGCATGGAATCACTTCTTATCAGAATGAAACTGCTTTGGTGACTTACTGCTCTAAAAAGGTTTTGAAGGTTTTGAAAGAAGGAATAGTTTGAAAGGTGTTGAAAAGAAGAGCCTGGTACAAACCAGGAACTTGGCACTACTGTGATAAATTGGGATGTATGGCCACACGACTGCATGCTTCCGGCTATGTTTGTATATATGCAATAGCGTACATGCAACTATAGCCTTGTGTTGGTTTCTTTGTGAATTGCAGAAATCCACATCCTTTACCTACAGTCATATGGAGTAATAGAAACAACTTATTCTGCAAGAGGTGGTTAAAAGCTTTGTTAAATGTCCTTATAATGTCTTTGTTCTTGATATTGTTAAGTGTGTACTTAGAGGCAACTGTAACCATCATAGTCTGGTCTCTGTGAAAAGTGGTATAGCTGAGTGCTGTTGTGTATGAAGACTTAGGAGTTGGTTGCTTGACCTTCCTAGAACTCTTTTTGGAGCTTAAACTTTGTAACTTTGTGAGCTATATATACGATTTCTGTTGGCTGATTAAACTGACATCTGTATGTCTGCTGGCTAATTCAGTAGGGTTTTGGGGTTTTCTTACAGCTAAGCTTTCCCATGGTATGGTGCATGGGAGTTAGAATTGACTTTTATTCGTATACCTTCTATATTGTTCTTCTAAGTCTGTAGTGTCAAGATACTGAAAGGCGTGTGTTAACTTGCAGTATTGGTAAAGTTCATCTTGAAACGTAGAAGAACAGTCGAGAACTTGCCATTTTTCTTCCCTAAAACCCCCACCTGTATCTGGTCAGTCTTGGGTTCAGCCTCAGCGATGTTTTTGTTTCTTCAACTGATAAAAACATTAAGATTTCTGCCCACTGTCCTCGGAGCTGTATCCTGGCAGACATTGGTATCATGTCAGTGCAGAAAATACTCTTAAGACATTACACGAGGAGTTCTGACTTCCCTACTTTGGTGGGGTTTTTGGGGGGTTTTTTGGTTGGTTTTTTTGGTGGGGTTTTTTTTTGTTTGTTTGTTTTTTTGTTTTATTTTGGGTTTTTTTTGTTTGTATTGGTTTTTTGTGTTTCTTTGGTTTGGTTTTTTTGTTTGTTTTTTTGGTTTGGTTTGGTTTCTTTGTTTTTTGGGGTTTTTTGGAGTTGGTTGGTTTGGGGGTTTGTTTGTTTTATTTGGCTTGTTTTGGCACTTTATTCAACACAAAACCTGTTGAATTCAAGAATGTGACTATTTACAGCTTTGTCCCATGGTGTCATTCATTGTGCGGACAGGTAACAGAAGGTTGTTTAGAAATAGGCATATTTTCTTTCTCTGCTTGTGTGCCCCCATTATCAGTTAATGTGTGTCCCATCCACTTATCTGCTATTTCTTTATGATAAATCTTCTGTCACAAAGTTTCATATCTATTATGTATTAGAAACTCTGTTTATTTCTGGTTTTCTGCTGTTTGGTTTAGTCTTCAGTAAAAATGTTTTAAGAACATTCGATGAAAAATCTTCTGATTTGGTTTCCCTTACTGACTTGGATTAACATTCTTCACTGATAAAATTGAAGGGTTTTTTTACTCCTAAACACATAGAAAATTTTTGAAACTTTACCTTTTGAAACATTATATATGTTTCTGTATATATTTAATACAGGTATGTCAAAATTTTTCAGTAGAATTCGAGGACTGAATTAAAAACTAAATGTTTGTATTTGGCGGCAGCAGGAGCAGTAAAGTTTGCACTTGTGAGAAGGGTATTACAGGTGCGATCTTTCAAACTGAGTTTTGCAGCAGCCCTAGGCAATCCAATTACAGTGTATTTTACTACACAGTCTCTTTTGTCTTGATAGAACTGTTTGCCTCCTTAGCAAAGATTTTGTTCAAACGACCTATGTGAACTGTAAAGCCCAGACCCAGTGCTCTTTCTCCACAGACCTTTAGCCTGATCACTAAAAGGGTGAAAGCAATAGAATGTTCTTAATACATATCGCCAATCCCATCCATTGTCGCAGAGAATCATTTCCGTATCCATAAATAGTTAAGAGTTTTCTCTGTTTTTTCACACACGTTGACTCTAGCACAATCCCAGGTAGCTATATATAAACACTGTGTGTGTGTGTGTGTATATATATATAAAAATAAAATTCTAATGTACTCATTGTATCTGATCAACTGTGACTAGACTAACAAGACAATGAATTTTATCTTCTGTGGTTTTTTTCTCTTTTCTCCGTTCCTTCTTGGCTTTTCTCTACCTATTTGTTCTTAGCAGTCTGGCGCTGGTTGATCTACTTCTTTTCCTTTGTTGTCCTTCTCTTTGGCAATGAGCAGAGCGCTTTGACCTTCTATTTCTGATTTCAGATAAACTGTATATTCCAGGTTTTGTCTATACAAGATTAAAGTTTACCTAGAAAACAATTCTTGAAAAATAATGCATAGTGTGGTCATCTAATGATTAGGAAATGTAGAAGATAAGGGGTTTGGGTTTGTTTTTTTTTAAGCTTTTTTTTTTATTGAAGAAATCTGGGACTTTGAAGAGGAGTATATGTTTTTGGTATTTGGATTTTAAATGTACTAAAATGATTTTCAGATGTTAGTTCTGGGTTTGTGCAGGTCTGTTGGTTTGGTTTATGGTGGGTTTTTTTTGTTTTGTTTTGGTGTTTTTGTTTTGGTTGTTTATTTTGGTCTTGAGGTTTTTTTGTTGTTGGTTGTTGGGTTTTTTTGTTGTTGTTTTGTTTTGTTTGGATTAGTTTTGGTTTTGGTTGGGTTTTTTTTGTGAGGGTATAATGTGTTTCTTATTTTTTAAATTTGCTTTGTTGTTTGTTGGGCTTTCTTATGTCTCTTTCAGGTATGTGTCATAAGCAAAAGAATACTGAAACCAGATGACAAAACCACATTGGAAGTATTTACATTCATAAATATAAATATGAGATCCTACTGTTTTCTGATATTTCATGATAGATTTTTTTCTCCTTTTTGGAGACCCATACTATTTAAAATGAAACTGTGGTATATGATGTCTTGTAAATACTTCATACTGGAAGGTAGTGGTCAAAGAAAAAAATGTCAGTTTATCCTTAATTCCTTTTATTGTACATCAGTTATTTTACAGAGAAAGTGGCATAATGCAACAAGAATAATCACAATTTATCTTAAGTTTTTGTTTGACTTTACGTATTGGCTCAACAGTATTTTACCTTATTGGCATTAAAGTGTGTGTTAGTATTTCACTGTTCTTAACCAAAGTTATTCAGAAAATCTGAAAGTCTAATTTTATGAGGCCTTTCTTTCTCTGCCATAAGGACATATGACATAGAATGAACAAGAAACCTGCCCAGTTTAAGTGTTACTTTCACATACTCTTTCTCCAGATTGCTATATGAAGCTGTACATAATATAAACACATATTCTTGTCTCTAGTTAGTCACATTATAGTTAATGACCATATGGTCATTATGGTATAAGATCTACTGTCTGTTGTATTTATATTCCTCAAGCATATTGTTCCTTCAACTTCACAGTGTGTTAAACTATTTCAAAGGGAAAAAAATCCTTTCCCTCTTGTTTCTGGTTGTCCTATCAAGTGTAACCTTGGACCCTTATAGAGCAATTAGACCAGCCTCTATCCCCTCCTTTGTAATGAGGTTTCTTGCATTTCTGAGTCTATAACCCTTTAGTCTTCCCTAATGGGACATCATTATTCTGAAAGAAACAATGTAAATGTAAATGAATATTCTCATTAACAAGTCACAGAGAAACCTTTAGTGGTAGCGCTGTGGTAATTCTGCTTGTTATTTCTCTGGTATTCCATGCAGATTTTTTTTTTTTTATAATTCATTATTAGTATTCAAAATTACTTCTTCTTTAATTCTGCATGTCTTTCATAATCCGGTGTTCCAAGTAGTTCAACCATGTCCTTGTTTTATTCTCCAGGAACCACCTGTGAAACGTTCAAGGTCTCTGTCCCCAAAGAGCTCTTTTAGAGAGTCAGAGGAACTAAAGAAGCTTAAAATAGCTGAAAGGAAGATTGAAAACTTAGAGAAGACACTACAGCTAAAGGTGAACATTAAATAAAAATAAATAAAAAGCCTGCTAGCTATAAGCCTGCATAGATAAAGATACACCAAAACAAACAGACATTTTAAAAATTAAAAATACACATATGGACTGTCTCTTTGGATCAGAGAGCACTCTCCATTAGTTTACCCTTTTGCTCTACTGTGTGAGTAATCCTGCAGTCCTGTGGAAGCTTAGTTGAGCTGTCATCAATAACACGTACTTGTTAAATACATTTTCAAAGTTTGTGTTTGAGAATATATATTCCAAAAAATTGATGTGTTCATATGAAGTAAATCAGGAAGTAGAAACTCTGAAAGTACAAAGCATTTTTTTCTGTACAATAAAGCCGTATTTTAAAATGCTGAAGTCAATTACTTGAAAAAGATCGACCCCTGGAAATTGTAGCAGTTATGGCTCAGTTAGTTGCTGGTCTAATAAATGCTGTTAAAAAAAGTAAGAACAATCTCCCTCTCTCCACCCCTTCATAGAAAATCTTAATTGAGCTTGTTTTATGATTTCTCATTTTGTCCCTGTTTCACAGATTTTTGTAGCTGTGTTTTTGTTTATTTAGTATTTTGCTACAGAGATACAGTACCTTTTGAACAAACTGCTGGTTTAAAATTGCACCTCTGAATGCAAAATGCAAACCCTGAGTCATATTTTCTTAAACATTTAAAATTCATCCTCTTCCCTCTCTTCCCTCTCCTCCTTCTCTTTTTTTGCTGCTTATCTTTGTTCAGTTATAGAATTTGAAAGATATTTTCAAGTATGTGTAGCCTAAAGGAGAACTGGTTATATTGCACATCCTGTGATAAAAGTTAGGTAAGTGAAAAAATTTGGAAGCACTAACGTCCATAGTGATAAGATTTTTAGAAAAACTGTAAATGGGAGTTATATTCCAGCACAAATGCCACAGTTCATCCATCTGTATACTTGGGAGAGTTTAATGCATCGTCTTAACACATGTAGGGTATATCAACAGGAAAGATTATTTAGACTTCAAATTCAGTCTTCCAGCTTGTCTTGTTTCTGGGAGACAGAAAATAAATTTTGATTTGTTTTTTCTCTCTGTTGAGACATCTAAGGCATGTCCCACCAGATAAACCCGAGAACTGGCCTTTGGGAGGCTTCCTATTCATTATTCTTACTTGGCCTGCCTGACACTGATGCTACAGATTATTCTGGATCTGTGGGCTGCAGCTGTTCTGCCCTTGGAATCAAAACACACGTCAGTGTGCATGGTTGTTGCCTTAAATGATAGAGAGCTCCACATTTCTTCTGGAAGGAAGAGTGAAGGAAAGCAGATGCAGAAGAGAAAGAACTCTCTCTGCATAACCTCATATAATAATTTGTACCATTCACCATACTGCCTTTACTTATCTTCTATTTAATCTTAAAGTATAATTTAGAAATCTGTGCAGCTTTATGATGTTACAGGTGTGAGATCTCTATCACAGACATCCATGCTGTCTTTAAGGGCTAAGTCTCCCCTTGAAAGTGAACACGTGAACTTCTTGCCTTTTCTCTTGAAAATCTACTTGGCTTCTTTTGCAGAGTGCTTTAATGGGTTGAAAAGAAGCTGTAGAGGCCCAGGTCATCATAATAAACACTTGTGGCACACATTCATATTTCAGTGAGGCTACTGCCTGCATGACAGTGAACTAAGCTGTCATCAAGTTAATGTCAGAATATTTCTATTGCTATTCTGTGATTTCTTAATACCAGCCTTCTCTCAGGCATTGTTTCCAACAAAGAAAAATGGATTTGATCAACATTTTCAAAACTGGTCTTTGCATTATTGTCTCTTCAAACAAAGTGTGGCTTTGTTTCTGAACATACTAAAAAGTAACAGAGCATGCCTGATTGCACCTTTGTTTATGGAAGAGAATGTCAAAATGAATAAGAGTATTTTTTGGGTTTTAAATAACAAATTGTCAAGCTGCTACTTAGGATGGTCCAAGGCATAAGTACTTTAATCTGCTGTGGGTCTTTTAAGAGTGGGTAAGAGTTTGGTTGTTGAGAAGTAGGTATTTGATACAAACTAAGAATATCATCGTCTTCTGTATTGCTTCTAGAGCTGTGATCACTGGTGTAGCCTGGAGGAAGTAATCCTGGCTTTAACTGGAGAGGTCTCAAAACTGAGAGGAGCTCTTCCCTTTGAGTTTTCTCATCCTTTTTAGTTTCTAAAATTTGTGGAGGTAAATAAAACTAGAATATGTACATCAGTCTTTAGGGCCACATTAATACTTTTTTGTGTGAGCAAGACCACACTCACATTGACCTCAGATTTCATATATAGTCATGTTGCATGTATAGTGTTAAAGTGCTGAAAATAGATGAATATTGCAGCTTATCCACATAACTGTTTGTGAAAGAAGCTATTTTTGTAATGCTTAGGTGCCTGAGTTCTTGTTAGCCCAAAAATAGTCAAATAATTGAAGCAGTGCAGTTTTTTAAAGTTCCTTTTTACTATAACAGAAGGTCAATTTCAACAAAAATTTGAATTAGTGATTAGAATCTTCTGGCTTGTCTGAGCTGCCTGCCAAAAAAAACCAAAAAAAAACCAAAAAGGGCTTTTTTTCCATAGGCAGTGGGGTTTTTCCTCCTGCAGATTGGCCTTTGTATTACTGTTTTTCATTATTGCATGGGAAGTACTATAGATGACAGTTGGCAGCTGGAGAATAATCTGGAGGTCCAGCACTGCTGAAGATGGTTGTTCTGTCCTATTTCTGTAAATATATACAAGACTGTGTATAAGACAGTTTAGTTATTAAATATAACATAATTCAGTCAGACAGAGATGGATCTAACAGATTATGGAAATTTCAGTGTATATTTAAAGTCCTGAAGTGCTTAATTCAATAGAGAGAGTGATTAGGGCAGTTAATTGTCTAATTTCTATTTCTGCAAGAGCAGAGCAAGTGATAAGGGAAGGCAATAACTGTAACAGAATGGATAATAGAACAGGTAAGCAATGATGAAAAATGTAGATTCATAAATAGGAAAGGCCAAATTCTACAGTTGGTTGCATCTCTGAAAGGGCACTGACACTAATAAGCTTCTGAGGATTTGTATTGAAGACATTATTTTCCAGTACCCTGCCAGACTTGACCAGTTTTTGTTAGCAATATCAAACAATCTCAAAACAGTTGTTTCATGAACTTTTGTTGAAAGCACAACATCTATAATAGTATTCTTATGAAAATTTCCCGTTGTAGTGTCAAGCAAAGCTTGGTAATGGTCTCTGTGTTCTTAGTCTAATATTTATATTGCTATTTATGTGGTTGTTTTTAATATAATTGTGGTATTTACATGCGTCACTTAAAACCAGTCAAAAGTACTTTTTAAACAATTCAAAATTTATAAATGTATTTGGTTTAGAGGTTGTTTCGGAAAAAAACCTACCACCACCACTTTGGGAAAGTATTTAATGCTAAGGTCACTTTGGACTGGATTCTGTTCCTAAATCTTCTCTTTGTGTTTCCTGAGTCACTTCCAGAAAATTTCTGGAATTTTGTATATACTACCATTTGAAACTTTAGCTGGTATCTTTGAACTTTGTGCATCATGAAAGTTGGGCTACATTTGATAAGCCAAGCTTATTACAGGTACTTTGTAGTTAGCAGTACTCTGGAAACCCTTGCCATGTTTTTATAGTGGGATTCAATTTTTATTATTTGCAGCTCTGCCTATTGGTCTGTCTAATTTATTGACTAATGCTGAAAAGCCCTCCTTACATATAAGCAGTAAATACTTGCAAATAAAGTATTCTGATTTATTTAGTTCTGTAGTTGCTCTACAGGCAGAGCTCCCATTGAACTGAAAATGAAGCTCTGCTTGCGAATTTTGCTAAAGCATAATGAATTCTTTGCTGGTGAATTCTTTACTAGTGTATGCCAGAGTTTGACTTGCTTTGTACTGTGAAATGCTTCTTCTTAGTGTTAATTTTTTTTCCAGAGCACTGTATTGTCATTTAGGAAAGTCTGGTTTTAAGCTTACGTGATGTTATCCTTTAATATAAATCAAAGTGTATTTTACTTTTTGTTCTGTACAAATTTTTGTATGGTTTTGATTATATAAAAGCTATTATAAAAATTGTTTTTATTTCTTGTTTGCTGCGTTACTAGAGGACAAAGTCTGAGTGTTGCAGGTGTATATATATTTACAGAGACAACTTAATATGTGAGGAAATCCTGAAGCCATTTAAATTTAGGTTTTTTTAATGTGGTCAGTATTTCCTTTGAAAATAGATAGATAGTTTTCCATTGGGAAAGAAAAAGAAAACAGTAGTTTGAATGAAAAAACAATGCCAACAATTCTTTTTCAGGCTATGTGTTTTAAAATGTATTAGGCCAATGCATTCACCAGAAGAAAGCTGACATTTTGGTAGTAAATTTTTAAAACTTTCAGCAGCATGAAAATAATATTTAAGTGGGTTGCCAAATCAGCAGAATTTTCCAAAGCAGTAATAAGAAAACTTTGACCTCAAGGACTGTGAGTCCTGATCTTCCTGTTTAGATTTCTGAGTCTCATAGTAGTTGCTAGAAGAGAACTTTTGTTTCGTGTGATCTGTGTAACAGTCTCTTACATTTTGTCCAACTCTAATTTTGTTTTTCTGGTTTCATACAGTCTCAAGAATCTTATGAGCTAAGAGCAGCCTATGGAAAATACAAAGAGAGACTGCAGATGTTACAGACCAACTACAGAGCACTAAAAGAGCAATTAAAGCAGTGGGAAGAGGGCAATAGCAGGTAAGTTACATACCTCATTAAAAACATTTTCCTTACACAAGAAATCTGAACAAAAGTATTATATAGGTATTCAAAAGAGAATTTGATTTGAAAGAAGAAGCTACTATGTGGTGATCAAGACTATCCTTTGTTAAAGCAGAATACATGGTTTACCCATGTGAGAATACATGGCTTACCCCACCTATATGAGAAAAATTATAATTGAAACCAAGAGGAAATATATTGAGCTGACAGCTTGAATTATCTTATTTAGGCTCTCATTGTGAGCCTGGGTACTGGACAAAGGTTGGCTAGGACTGTTTACTTACGTTTGTCTAATTCCTCACTCATTTATTTTGTTTACTCCATGTTTTTAATTTTTTGTAACACAACAGTTGCTCATTATGTTTCAAATAGTTTTAAAAAATAGATTTATTCATTAAAATATAGAAATAATACCTTCTCTAACATTTAACAATTCAAATATTAACTGAAGCTAGAATCTCCTTCCTTATAAGGGAAAAATAATATGTGCATGAAAGCAAGGTATTTTCATCTGTTAAATTATTTTAAAAAATTATTTCTGATAATTTTACAAAAAATGCAGTAATATATCTTTATCAATGGAAAGAGGAAAGACTTTACCACATAAAATTTGCATAACGATCATTCTGTATATCATTCTCCCTTAGGCTCTATACAGAACAGTGAAAATTTTATGCAGAAATTCTTCTTTTTTTAAGTCTTTAGCAGACAGAATTTTTGGTAAACGGATGCATTGGGAGGTATGAAAACACTTCTTATCAGTTCAGTTTTCAAACACTACTGTTTTTCAGGACCTGTTTCAAGAAAGTACTTTCCTTGTGGCTTTAGCAGGGCTGTAGCATGCACCTGTATCTCAGTAAACCTGTGTTTTACTAACAGTAATTATTTTTGCAGTTAGAACAATACTGACTAATCTTGACACTAACTTTATAACTCTCTCTGAACAAAAAGACAGTCATAGAAAATGCTGCAAAACTGGTAGCTGTTCAGAGTCTGAACAGGGGTGACATAAAGCATCCTACTGTGAATGATAAACTGTTCCTCATATATAAGTAATGCTATGGCCTATCTTAGTAGATTTGCATTGCTTTGAAATACTGGCATTTACTTAAGAGTGGTTTGTCTTTAAAAAAGGAAAAAAAAGTGTGGATGAAAACAGTGTTAAAGTACAAAATTGCTACAGGCATTGGTGGTAGCACAGGAGCATTTTTTGAAATACCCAAGCATAATGACAAATAGATTTGTTTAAATTATAATGAAAAGGTTTTGTTTATTTAGGAAAAATACGGATTTTTTGTCTTATAGCTCACTGTTTTAAATGTAGTGCAATCTGGAAGTGACTTGAGGATGATAGTTACTAAATTAATGAAATTATGTAATTCTATGTGTAGACCTAAACAGGCTTCCATATTCACTGAAAGAAAAAGGCTAACAAGATAAAAAACTTGAACTAGATAAAGACAGTAAAATCTTAAACTTGATATACAGTGAAGCACTGGGTTCTGGTTCTGATAGTTGAAAAGAAAAATGAAAAAGAAAAGGGAAAGAGAGACAAAGGTGACTTCTGTTTCTGTTTACAGTAAATGAGACCAGCTTGTGTTATAATGAATGTATTTGGGAAAAGTAGATATTGGGAAGAATATAATGCTCAGTCTTCACTTAGTCATCTGATTTTTTTCATCTCTATATAAGATGAGCTGAAAATAACAGGGTTTCAATAATTTTTGTCACCAAATTAGATTTGTATGAAGCCACACTAGAGGAGGTTTGGTTTTCATTCTTAAAATGCTTAAACAAAGGGAAATAGACAAGACACAAATAAAAGCAGTCTGTAAAAATAAGACTGTTATTTTGGTATCTCAAAAAGCTATATAGTGCTGCTGTAATGTAAATTGTGCATTAAGAGCTCAGTATCAGGTGCTTATGTGGCATTTCTGATCCTTTGTAAGTGATGGAGTACCCCTTTCTCCTTATTCTTCGTAGATTAGTATCTGTTATTGAGATGGCAGCTGATGGGACCTAATCCACCTGTCAGTGTACATACAACTTGCACTAATGTACGTGACTGCAAAGATGATGGGGGCCTTAGGAGATTACCACATTGTCTAAGAGTTTATTTCTATGCCCAGTAGGAATTTAGGTTGCAGAGTTTTAAATTGATTTCATAAAGGATTTTTTAATACAGTTTTTATCTTTGGAATTATTAAAATACCTTAAAATATTTTAATGACAGAAAAACTGTTAAATAATTTAATTTTATTTTGCTGTGCTTCTAAATTCAGTATGCTTTTTCTTAATACATCATCTTGTCTGTAGATAGTTAAGACTTTTATTAAACTGTAGAACAACATTTTGATTTAGAGTAGGCATTAGTTAGAACTTCCAGATTGGGTTGCTGAGGCATTAGGGGAGCTGATGGCTCTCCCTTTATTTTCAAGAGATTGTATGATGATTTTAACTTCTTCTTTCTCATACCAGTGTTTTAAGTGCTGTTGTTAGAATGTGGGTGGCACTATTCTGCCACATGTCACCTGGGAGGCATGGTGTCATACTAGCACAATATCTGTCTGAAACTATGTAATTGAACTTCTCTTTATTACCACAGCTAAGATTTCATGCCTCAGAACATACACTTCATACAAAATTCAAATTCGCTGGATGCTGTACTTGAAAGTTTGGATTTTCTAAAAGCAAGGGTGCTTTTATTCTGGTTCTCATAAAACATGTAGATATTTGAAAACAAACAACCTTTTTTTACTCGTAAACAGATTTGAAAATAGTAAAAGCAGATACTAGCATACAGGCTCCTGTCAGCTTTGTCAAGAGGATCCTGATGTGGAATGAACTGGCTTTTTTCAAAAGGGAGCACAAAAAGCTGTTGATTGAGAAGTGAGTTTGTTTCTTAAATGGTGTTTAAGTAAAAAAATATACTGTGTTTTTTCTGAAGTGCTTTACAGGCCATACAAGAGGAATTCCTTGCAAAATTCTGTTATAAAAACATCTACCAAAGCAGAAAAGGAAAACATGAGCTTTTTTTTTTTTTCTTCCTTCTCTCTCGCCTTAAATCAGTGACAAGTTACAAGTTTGCTAGCACTAACAGAAACTGTATTCCATGATCTAGGGATTGTGTTAATTAATGTGGCTCTCATCTGTTGGAGGTGTCGCTCTTCATTAGCCTGTATTTTACACACTGCCGTGCTTCATTTTTGGAATGAGGTGGTGAGGGGATAACCTAGCCAGCCATCCTTGTTTGATCTCTGTGATACATACGCAATGCAGAGTGCCTCAGCTCTCTTGGTTCCCTGCCCTGTCCTGCTAATCCCAGCTGAGCTCATTATGGTGTAGCCTTGCTGCTACTCCTGGAGCCAGAGCTGTCCAAGCTAATTACTGGTAGCAGCAGAGCTGCCTGTTAAGGGTCTGGTGTGGATCTGCTAACATGGTCCTTGGTAGTGACCTGCAAAAAGCACGAGGGAGTTGCTCTCTTTCTTGCTGTGCACAGCCTGTCCTTTGGGTTTAGTGCTGATCCCTTCACACAGCTCTTTCAGCTGTAGTAAGTGTAAAACTTGGTGAAGGAAACTCTTACTTTAGAAAACATACAGTTTGCTGCTTTGATCTCATAATTCATAGGCTATTACACTCAGCCAGGCAAAGTAAAAAAATGTCCTTTTATACTAGACAAAAGGAAGTTAGTATGGTATAATTAGCCCTTTGCTGTGATTTAACACTTTCTGTGAGTCATGATGATTTTTTGTTCTAATTTAAGAATCAAGACATCATAGAAAGTTTTATTCAGACTTTGTTTTTGTCAGCATTAAAGAAAATGTGTTTTCCTGATGGATCACAATGTAAATCCATTTTGTGGCGATACCGTGAAGGCTGCTATCACACAATTTCAACAGCAGCAAATTGTTTTGTACTATGTAAGTCCTTGTGTTGACCATAAGCTCCCTTGGCGTATCATAGGCAATGTTGCCAGTAGCTGTGTTACATGAGGTATTCTTACATCTGCCAGTTAAAATTGTGTGCCTGTTCTTGTCACTTCATTGTCATATCTTTGTTTGCTGTTTTGCAACTGTAACAACAAGTTATTGCACACGATTATTTTGTGGCTTTTCATTTTGTATTTTTATGTAGGAAAGAAGACTTTCTTGACATGTATGTAATTGAATACATGTGATTCTCCTTCCATCGCTAATGAACACATTCACCACAGGCAATAGTAACTCAAGAGCAATAACGTGAGCCTCTTTTTTTCACACAAAGCCATGCAAGAGAGATTGCTTATGTATTGTGCACTCCCTGAAGGTTGGTACAGTTGGACTGCTTTTCTAGAGTTCCTGTGCATTTATGGGAACACCCTTATGTCTGGTATGTTGCAGATCATTGACCTTGAGTAGTCTGTGGTGAGGTGGCATGAGCAAACAATTGAGCTCTTTGAAATACAGAATTTATAAGACAAAATGGGTTCTTAAAATTCCACATCGTAAGTACTTAGTAAGAAGCCAGTACAGCATTGTGTTCATTAAGGTGAACTCTTTGTGTGGGTTTGGGTGCTGTTTGCTCCTTATGGACAATGTCACTCACTGTTGAAGTAAGGAAGAAATGAATGCGTAACTGCAGTGTTTATATCTGTTTTCTCTAGTAGTGACAGTCTTTAATTTGTTGAAGGAGGTCACTATTTCAGGACTTCAGCTCATTTTCTTAAGAAAGTCAATACTAAATTTATTGTACTTTTTAGATCTGTGGATAGAGCTTCTTTACATTGCATCTATTGTTTTTTAAATTCTGTGGTTAAAGTATATGATCTATGGAGTTGGACCAGTCACTTACATGTGTAATGTTACAAGAAGTGTAAGTAGATCAGGTTAGCCCATGGCTTTTGTGAATGCACTTAATTTGATAGACTCTACTGATTGTTATCTTAAGTTGACATAGAACATACGTAAACCAAAACCAGTGCACCAGTGCCTAAAAAAGAGTATCTGTGTAGGGATTTTATTTTGGTTTAAGTTGTTTTAACTTTAAATATGTGTAATTTCTCTCTCTGACTAGGCCAAAGAGTGAGTGTTAGGAAAATACGGTTATTGTTGTTGCTTGTTTATGTATTTAATCTGTAAGAAAGATTTTTCTCTCCCATCTTCTCGGGGTAGAGCAATGATGTAAAATGTCTTTAATATGCACATATATTAATCATGATTTTAGCCCTCCACTGGCCCCGCTTCAGGGTGGCATGGCTCCCTTCTATTGAGGAGCCCAGAAATGGACGCAGCACTCCTCACAAGGGCTGAGCAGAGAGGCAGGATCACCCTCCTCAGCCTGCTGGCAATGCTCTTCCTGATGTGCCACCAGGACACACTACTGGCACATGGACGGGTTGTTGACCTGAAGGGCCTGCAGGTCTCACTCCATGGAACTGCTTTGCCGCACATGCAGTTGTTCTGCTACCTGATTGCAATCTGGCTAATTTAAACTACTTGGGCATTTCCGTATCAAAAGCTAGTTAGTTGGAGCATAGGGATACCCTGTCCATTTGGCTTTTATGTTCAGACTAAGGAAATATATAGATGACTGGATGTAAACTATTGTGGAATCTTTACAATTTTACATCTTTCATTCTGTATTGTTTGTAGGCAACCTTGTAATAGATACCAGCAACACTCAATTATTTGACATAGAACGTTCTTCAGTGTTAGATGTGATGATGTAAGTCATCATTTTCACAGCTAGCTGGAAATCTGTTGACTTTCATTTTTAAACCTCCGTTGTTTTGTGCAACATCCAAATATCACGGTAATTTTTTCTGTATTTCTCTCCATAGGTACAGCATGTACCAGATCAGTTTGGCACAAAGTACATTCACGCTACATCAGTGTTAAAAAGTGTCACCTACAGCATGTAGCCGTTCTGACTTATGTGTTTTCTCTGTAAAGTAATCTTTCTGGTTCTCAGTTTTAGGAGTGCTAGGACATAGCAGACATCTTACAAATAATTACTCACATCTAATAGGTCAGGGCTCTTGTTTAGTTTTTTCTGCAATTAGTAATTCTGTAGTTCAAAGGCACGTATAGTTAAAATGATGGTGTGAATGTGTTTGTTTAGGTTTTGGGTAGATAAAAATCTGAAATACCAGCTTTCATTTTACTGAAAGCAATTGCAGCCAAAGTTCTGCAGCTAGTCTTGTGACTCTTCTGAGGGTTTTAACAAAGTGTGTGCTTATTGACTGAACTGAATATTGCTCAGTGAAAATGACAGTCAGGCTCAAGTGTAAGAGTGGGAAATAGTGCACTACTTAAATTAAAATGTAAGAAATCAGCAGCATTTGGTGTACTGCAGAGTATAGTTTCTAAAAGATGTTTTTAAAGAACCAGAGTCAGAACTGTAAAGGCCACATGAACTCATGTAGGGGCTTTTACAAAATAAACAAAATGGCCCTTTTTGTGAAGAGAATTAGTTCTTTTTTCCCAGCAAGCTTCCAGTTACATTTTCGCAAAGCACTGTGTCAACTAACCGTTTTCCAGTCAGAGGGTTCTGTCAGGGGTGATGAAATTAATGCTTTCTAATTGTCTAGCTTGTCTCTAGAACATTTCTGACCTGTGTCCACCAGATCTTGTAATTTCCTGCATCCTAGCTAACAGACAAATTGGAGGACTTAGTGTGTTTTTTATATCAGATGTGTTTGTGTTTTTCCTTTGTTCTTTCATATTTAATCGGACTTTTATTGTCTGCAGAGATTTGTACTTCAGTGCCTTCTCATATATGATGGAATTGTGTCGTATTGAAAACATGAGTCATGCTGCTAAACATTTTTTTTTTCATAATACAGAAGCAGGTAATGACAGAATTAAAGTTATATTAATGGTAAAATTTGGGCATTGTCAGAGACCAAAATAGCAGAGATATGACAAAGAAAGGTAAGGACTCTGTGTGAGCTTACCTTTGTATTGCTTGCACAGAACTATTGCTTGCCTTGCTGTTGGATCAGAGTGATTTCTGTAGATTATTTGGTTTAGAAATGAATTGTTGCACTGTTGATAAGCACACTGCCTGCAAAAGAGCTACCTTTTTCTTATCTCTCTGTCTGGCCTAGACAAAAGGTCTTGAGCATTTAGATGGACATGTCTGATTTATTAGTCTACAGATATGTGTGCGTGTATAAAAAATACAGAAATACTGTGTCATATTAAACTGTACTGAATGTTTGTAGAAAAGCCTATGAACCTACAATCTATAACACCGAAGCACACCGATTGCTAGTAACGTGTCAGACTGCTTTATTAAGAGAATAAGGAGTGAGTAATGAAAATCGATTTCTCTGCAGTACCTTCTGTGAAGTTCTGGGAATTCTGGTAAAGATAGCAGTGCTTGGTACATTCTGGCAAGATGAATTTAACATACGGTGCTAATTTTCCACTCTCCTTTACATAGTACTGATTTTGGAGGGGAAATCACAAATTTTCATGGTTCCATATATCAGAGCTTTGATAATACCATATGGAACTTCAACAACTGAATTTTGCAAAAGTTTAGAGACATTTATTTCAGAGGGTACAAATAATATGTTACAATGAAAGTTATTAAACACAGTTTATGTACTCTTGCTTTATCTCTTGAACTCTTTCCTAAAGTGTACTGTTTTGTAATTCTAGAAAGCCAGATGTGGTCCTAAGTGGACCTTTATTGTGACCCAGCATGATCTTTGTGATAAACTACTTAGCTCTCTTGTTGTGTGGGACAGAATATGCATATACATGCAGAAGTTTAACCTATCTTAATGCTTTTGGATCTTTTTCTAATTTCTGAGGAATTCAGAATGTATTTTCTAAGAATTATTGTTGTATTTGCTTTTTTCAGACACCATCACGTGAGAATAAACATGGAATCATCAAAATTTTCCTAAAACTCAAATACTTCAGTGGAAGAAATAAATTAAGAAATTTATTTTTATCCTTGCTTTGTATTATTGGAAACCAGCTCCATACTAACTGCAGGCTGTAGGCAAGAGACTTTAGTGTATTGTCATCTGAGGTTGATAAAGGTTAGAATGACTGATACAACAACAAAATTCTCTTGATATTCAAATGATGGAGGATGTACCCTTGTACTGTGAGCTTCTCTGAGTTCTGTTGATGGCAGTGGTACCCCAGTCTTGCCCCTTGAGGTTGAATCTGTTGTGAAGTAACTACAGGCAATAACACTGTTTATGAGGCTGTTCTGATGGTCTTGTTTTAAAGGAATGGAAAACTGCAAATTAAAATAATAAACATAATTTATACAATGTAACATTTATATTTTTGTTAAACACTTCTTGATAAATAAGTTGGATTTTGTGCTGCAGTGAAACAAGTGAAAGATTACTAAATGGTGGATAAAATGTTAGGCATGGGTTTTCTACCATCCTTTTGCAAACTAAAGGTTATGCTGCATGTTGAAGCTGTCTTGGTCACTAATGCTTCTTTGGCTTTAGAGTGACTATTAATTTGAAATATGTCTCAAAAGGCACTCTTGACAACTATGACACTAATCACTTTTTTGTTATGTGGACAGACATTGGACTGTTGAGGCGGGGGGTTGCTTTTATCCTTTTTTTGCTCCTAAATGTGGGTTGTAAATCAGAGAGACTTTACTTAGCAACAACAGATATCTCTTCCTGCAATTTTCATCCATCCTACAAGTGACTGAATAGGGAAACAAGAATGATAAAGACATATTTCTGGGAAGTGGATGCACAATTAAGATAGATAGCTCAAAGACTCTATGTAATCAAATACTTCATTTCCTTGGTTAATTAAGACTATACATTTCTTAGTGTAAACTGTAAGTTTACAATATTTTTCCTATAAAGGAATTCCACTAAATCATTCTGGATAGTGTGAATGATCACAGAATGGGAGTAATGCTAGTACTTTTTGCTTTACTCTTACCTTGGCAGTGTTATCTCCAGACATATGTAATGCTTTTTGTTCTCTCACACAGTCTATATCAAACACCTACTCCCAGGTTTGCTCTCAGTTGCTATGGCTGTCAGTTGACACATAAATATACAGACCCGTGAAAAGAGCATATTTTGCGCTTACTGCAGGCAAATGTATTTGAATCATACGGCTGTAGGAAGAAAGTGGCAAATTTCCGTCAGAGAAGTATTTCACCTGTAAAAGTTGGATAAAGTTTCTGCCTGGCTTGGTTCTCCTGACTTGAAGTAATTTTGGAATAGTAGAAAATTAAAATGAATGTTTGCATTATGATATACAAGACTGTTTACGACAGCCTCTTCCTATATTTTCTGTATGGGCTTTTTACAGAAGTATATGTAACGTGCATGTGTGTTCTACTGTAGTTTTACAGAGCAGAATTTTTACCCTTTTGAAGACTAAAGAACAGAAAGTGCAATTCAGCTGTGCTTACCTAGATGTTTCTCTCTTAAAGTGCTGTCTTTCTTCTCAAGCACCTTTCTTTTCTGAGGGGAAGAAAACAGAGCTGCTTCTGCTGTCCTTTTTCTGTTTTCCTTGCAAGGATTATTAAGCTATTTAGTTTAAGCTTTGAATATGAAAAAAATCTGACACCATGTTGACCTGGTATCTTTAGAACTTACTTTTTTGGTTACTGTAATAAGCAATGCTGCTGTCCCTTTTTAAGGACTGTGATAAACAGCATGCAAAGCTTGGTTAGCGGTGTTTTTCTATCTGATTTTTTTCTTAATTTGGCTTTCCTGTCTTTAACAGTCTTCCGTGACTCTGGAGGAAAACATTTGAAAAGGCAATAGTTAACCTCATGGATTCAGAGGAAGGCTTCCCTGACTGCAGCAGCTCCTGGACTAGCCCCCTGATATCTGTCCATACCAGCAACAATATGCATTAGGAGATTGTGGCTGGTTGTGCTTATTTCTCCAAAGAGTCATCCTGCTGCAGTCTTTACAACATGTAATCCTTGGGAAGGAGTCGGTTTCCTCAGTGGGTTATTCCATCTTATGTATTCAGCTCTATTAGAAATTAGATTCTCTGCATGGTTTTATTTTCCAGATAAAATTCCCTGGGACAAATGGGAAAAATGTCTTATTGTTTGTTTGGATGTTTATTTTAGACTGCCATGAGCCTGCTCTCTTAATTCCTTTTATCTGTATGCAGGGGAGTGTAGAAGTCTCCTGCTTGTCTTACCTGTGAATGCCGAAAGCTGCTGATGAGCAATGGCTGACTTACGGGATGTGTATTACTCAGGAGGCAGTTGTTTGCTAGAGGACTAACTAGAGTCTTCTGGCAATGGGTTAACCCAGGGTCAGCAACTCTGGAGGGAAGGAGCCCTTTAAACTCGTAAGTGCAGAGAGAAAGTTTATGCTATAGTTCAGGCTGTCTTTCTAAATTACCTTTTCTTTAATGCATTGAGACCCAAGTGCACATGTGTACGTGTACCTTAGATTTGGAGCTGTGTGAGGGCTCCTGATGGTATCTTTAGAACTGCTGACAATTAAAAATGATGAGTACTAGGATATTTTGTTCTAGCAAGAAGGTACGTTTTGCAGAAGCCTTGCTTATATGCAGATGGTGGGAGCATTTCTCCTATTCTAGTAATTTGATAAGTAAGCAACTGTTACGAAGAATTTCTTGCTGATGCCTAGCTATAATCTAAAAGAAATTGGAAGTAATTCTTTTAGCATAACTGATTCTATATCACAGTTTTTAATATGCTACCTCTTCCTATATTCCAAGTGAGTGAGTATTAAAAAATAACTAAAAAAAAAGGAGGAGTAATCAAAAGTATTATACTACAAAAAATAGAGCCCAGAATATTGTATCATGCTGAAAGCAGCAGATTTTGTAAGTGAGGGTCAAGATCAGTACCTTGAAAAATGCATGCTACACAACAATAAACTATTATCTGCATAGATTTGATCTCTCTTGATTTCTGAATAGCCTCATTTTAATACTGCCAAGTGAGGCTGTGGCAGTCGTAGTTGGAGGATAAAAATGAAGCATTCGTACATAAAGCAGGATTCTGCATGCTTTCCTGCTCTTGATGGTGCATTTTCTATATGTGTTACAATTAAGAAGAATGACTTTTTTCATGAAGTTATTTGTAATAAACAAAGGACTTCGAGATTTTCTCAGGATGTAAAAACACATAATTAGAATTCTGACCTGCCATATTAGAAGATCCTGGTAGTCTTCTGGGAAATGCCAGTAGATTCCTGCTAGTTTAGTGTGCTGATTCCTCTTAAATCAAGGACTCAATCTCTATTCCTTGGAGTTGGAATTTCTTCTCTAATTACCTAGTCTAGAGCATTTAGGATTGCTGCTGCCCTGTTTCTTGTCAACAAAGCAATCTTTAAAAATACTTTCGAGTAGATTACATTGTCAGAAGGTCAGCTTGCTTTGGAAGCAGATAAGAAAATGCTTATTGTTGACAAAGACGTACTGAAGAAATAGAGTAAAATCTACCAGATATACTTACAAGCAGCATAACCTCTTTTTGCGGAAAACTCAAGGCCATTAAGCAGTTTCAGGCGTGCATAAAGCTGAAAAGCAGTACACTAGTTTCTAGGCTTTGTATGGTTTTAAGTCACTTTCACCCCACCTGATGGGCTATCATTTAAACTTGGCAACACTGCTAGAAAGTACAACATGTGAGTATAAATAAGAGCAAGACATTTTTTCTGGAAGAAGTCATAAATTCTGGACATTTTTCAGTCTGCTAGTTTTTATTACGCTTTCAACTACATTGCAAAACCAGTCTTTTTTTTTTCCTATTTTGTAAAAGCTGAAAAGTCTGTGTGGGAGCTGAATAGTTATTTTAAAGACCATTTTTAATTTGTCTAGTAGACAGACATAGGATTAGTGTGGTCCTAAAATTAGAAATAGCAGTCATGTATATCACTCTTAGTTACGTAACCTTCATTATTGGCAAATTTGGTATGTTGTTACTGCAAATTTTCAGGATACATTTTCCAGTTATACAGTCTTCTTTAGGACTCCCTAAACCTTAAATATAAACTAATCAGGACTGTAAAGACTCCCTCAGTGCAATCAGAAAAGAGTTGTTTGACATCATTTGGAAATGTCTTATATCTTATTGGTTTAAAAAACCAACCCATAGTGATCAAAATAAACCTATGAAAAAAGAGCATCCAGATACAGGCCAAGTGATAATTGCAATTTCAACATTGCAAGCTTTTAGAAATGGCTTACTGTGTTAGCATTACCATTGCAGATTTGAGTTTAGACTTAAAGAAACTTCATAAAAGTTTAACTCTGTGGTTACTTGTTTTCTTTTGGTCTGAATTGTTGATACGTATTCCTAGTAATGAGATTCCTTTGCCTGACGTTATTTATGTATGTGTTATTTGTGTAAATTTACAGAGGCAATTCTGAACAGGTTTTGTATTATTTTTAAAACCCATTCAAATTTAGTTAGGTTTTATTTCTATTTTTTTCTGTCAATTTATTAATGGATAAGAGCTTATTTACAGCATTCTCGCTTTTCAACACCCTGCACAGTTTCACCTACTCTCTGTATCAATAAAAAAGATTGTGTAAGTTGTCAAAATAGTTCACAGTATTTGATAAACACTTGTGCAGAGTTTTTATCCAGTATCTCTCTATTATTTTAAATTACATCCCAGGAACTTCCATTTTTAAAAGTTGGATTAAATAATAGAATGAATACACAACAGAAATGTGACAGAGACAATAAAATGCAGTAGTAGTCTTTGACTTTGTCAAGAGACAAAGTGTGAAGATGAGAATTTATGAGCTGGAAGTGACCAGTTGCTTTGTCTTTTCTCTTGACCTGCGTTTTTTCATTGTATTCAAATCCCATCGTTAATTCTTGCAGTATAGTTCAAAGGTGTATCTTCTCTGAGTCTATAGAACAAACTTTTTTCCATAGAAAAGTTTTTTGTTTTTGTATTGTGATAACCATAGACTTTGTTTTGAGATCTACATAGCTGTATGTATTTCAATTTAGAACTTGACTGTTTTTGTGATGATGTGTATGGTTTGCTTAGCAACACTTGGGTACCTACAAGTAACATACTCTTCCTTTTGTACAGGGGTTTCATCTTTAAATGAACTTGAGTTTCTATTTCTTCCTCATTTCTTGCAAAATGCTTAGAAGTTTGAGGGGTTTTAATGCTGTTAGTAGACATAATTTTGAGATTGTGTTTATGAGATCCTGACAGAAATAACACAGAAATACAACCATGCAACCATAGAATTTCAAAATTTCAATTTTAAAAGACAGAAAATTTGTTTTCCTCAAAAAATGCTGATTTATGAATTTCATGTGCTGTATTTATTTCCTTGCTCAAGCGAAAGATACATAGTATGAACAAGAGAACTAAAACACTCTCTTCTTGTCAACTGATACGTTGTCATTAGGGGAGTTGTGAAAGGGTAAACTGAAAGCATCCTCCATGTTTGATATTATTGCTTGCCAAAGCAGACAGTTGACTGTTTGCAAATTTTCCTAGGTTTGTGCTTCTCCTGAAGTTCCTTAATATAGTCATTGCTGAATTTTCCTCCTGGGAAAGACAGTTGTGCTCAAATACTTGTGCCGCTTAGTATTATAATCAGAAGTAGGAAATGTACTTAACCTAATCTGCAATATAAACTTACAATTTCTTTCACTTCATTTAGTAATTATTGGATTTATTAGGAGAAGAAATTATTTGATATCTGGTATAAAAAGTTTAAAGTATACTTTTTATTTTTTCTTTTTTAAATCAAGCTTGTAGTTATAGTAATTGTAAAACGTGAAATCCATGGAAAATCTTAAAAAAAAAATATTCGTGTAAACACAGTTAAATGGATATTAACATAAGGCGTTTCTTGTCTAGTCTTGAAACATCATCAGCTCTCAGTGTTTCTACTGTCAAAAGATGGGGAAGACAAGTACTAATATTAACGTGTTTCATTTCAATTTCAGTGCCTTAAGTCTGCAATCAGCTTAGGAACACTTTAGACAGAAACTAGTTTCCCACTGTTGAAATAGCTCAAAAGATTCCATCTCTCATACTCAGTTTGTGTCTTGGATGATTTTAGATGAAATAAACATGGTGCCCTTTGCTCAGCATTTGCTCAATCAAACACAAGTTTTTCAATATTCAGATAAATCTCCTTTTCAGTTAGGACCAAAACCTAACACATTTCTTCTTTCCATTGTTTGATGTGTTCATTGAAAGTGAATTATGCAAAAACTGATGCAGTAAATCCAGTGAGTATATGCGTAAGATAATAAGAGAGAGCAAATATTAGCTTAATCTGCTAAAATAGTTTTGGAAGCTGTTGTTCATTATATCGGAATTTTGACACTGCTGTTTTGACTCTGTAGTTCCAGTGGGTTAGTATTCTTCATTACCACGCACAGAACTTATTTTTCATCCTTTGAGTTGCAAGATTGCAGAGGCAAGTCTTCTTTTACCCTCAGGAAGTGAAGGAAACATCTCATGTCACTGGAATCTGTGCAGCTGGATCACAGGTGTCTTCAGATACCTAATCTGCTTCGTAAAAGACTTGTATGTGAATCGTTTAAAAGTCTGGTGGGGCAGACATAGTTTGTCAAAGGCAATCCCACTTTTGGGTGAAAAAACACACCAAGATATTTATCTTCAGACTCACTTAAATTATTTTTTGGAGAGGGAGGGAGAATTTCAGAAAAATAATTCAGTTCTTACCTATTAAGTTGGCATATCTGTTTGAGACACTGAGGGAGATAATGCTGTAAATGAAAGACTGGAAAGCAAGTATTTCCCCCCACCCCTGCTTTTTGCCAATGTGTTCCTTCAGGATGAGTAATTTCTCTCAGTGTTGAATTATACTTCAGCAGTTTTCTGTGACTTCTTCGGTTACCTTGAATTCCTTGGAGTCCCTTCTTCTTCTTTGCAAGTTCTTATTTGAACCTTCTGTGATGCTTCTTCCAAGTAATCCTGTTCGCTTGTTCTTGGGGAACGTACCAATTATAGAGCCTCTGCAAAGAGCTGTGCTCTTCAAGAAGACCACTCTTGTAACAAAAAGTATAGGCTATGGTGCTTTTATGGTTAATTTTAGAGAACTGAACTAGATGTGTATTTCTTGTTATAATGCATATAATGCATACTTCTTTTTTTTTTATGACTTTTAGATAGAGTACTTTAAAGGTTTTGTTTTATTGTGTTGTTCTTCAGATTAAAAAAAAAACGTAGGCAGAAATCAGTATAGTATCTGTTTCCAGATCAGTTAAACACTCACAAATTTGCTCAGTGCAAACATGTTGGCCTTGAGCAGCCTAATATTTGCATTCAAAACTTTAAAAGTTAGTGAACTTTCGGATAGGAGATGATAGGATAGGATGACAGTAATTGGTTCAAAAAAGGAGGCTATATCTGTGTTACCTTCCCAAGATCAAGAAAATTAAACTTCGGATTCAGGTAGCAGTCCCCCCAGTGGCACGCAGCTTATTCAGTTTGGTGTAGTGTGACATTTATGATTTTCTACATACAAGACATTTTATATGGTCAGCCACAAAGAGCATAACTCTTGAGAAAGAAGAACTCACCAGGCAGAATTGAGTCTCTTAAATGAGACCATGAATGAAATATGAGACCTGCTTTCTAACTGGTGTGATAATGTCCTCTTGCACCAAGAATGGTCCTGCAATAAAGGAATTCTTTTAAGGATAGAAGGAAGCGGGTGTTGGTAGTGGGAAGTTTTCTTTCACCCTGTCATCATAAAACATGTACCTAACCTCTGGCCGTCGTGGTAGCCCTTTGCTAGACTTAATCTCTTTAGGTCAGTGTCTTTCTTGGAGGAGCCTAAAACAAGACACAGCCACGCATGCCATCTCAGAAGCGCTGTGTAGAATCAATTCTGTAAATTGACTGACTCTTGCCTATACAGCTAGCATGTTGTTAGCCTTCACCACAAAGGCATGTCACTGCTAACATTTGTTGCATTGGTTCAGAGGACCTAATTTTTTTTCTGCAAAGCTGCTCTTGAGTCTTTTAGCATGTCCTCTTTCAAGCAGTTTTTCTAATGGGACTTTGCCTTAAGTGAACTTCATGGAGTTCCCATCAGCCTTCTTTTTTCTTCCTATGAAGTCTCAGTGAGCAGTGGTCCAGCTCTCTACTGAGCCCTCAGTTGCTTCCCTCAGTGTTATATCATTTGTGAACTTGCTATGAGGCACTCTAGCACATCTTTGAGGTTGTTAATAAAGACAGTAAACAGTACTGGCTCTATAATGGATCCCTGAGGAATGCTTATAATTGCTAGCTGCCAGTTGTACTCCATATGACAGATCATCACCCCTTCAACCTAACAGTTCAGCCAATTTTACAGACACCTTATTTAATTTTCAATTCAGATCTCAAATCTTTAGGAATAAGGAGATGAGAGACCATCTCAAATACCTTGCTAAATTCAAGGTATATGCTCTTGCCTGCTCTCCCTTTATTCTTACAGCCAGTCATCTGTTACAGATGCAGTGAGATTGGTAAAGCAAGATTTTTCCTTGGTAAACATATGCTAGTTGTTTTCAATCACCTTGTCTATTAGGTGGCTGGACATTATTTCCAGGATGAATTGCTCTGTAACTTTGCTAGGGAAAGAAGGAAGGCCTGGATTGGGTTTACGTAAATTTTTTTGTTTGTTTTAATTACTTTAAATAATATCAGAAGAGAGTGGACCAAATCAATTGGCCTAGGGATACTCCCTTTCCCGAAAGGAAACAATATAAAAGTGAAGCAACTAGTCAAAAAATCTCCAACCCCTGAACACTAGAGCAAGCAGTACAAAAACATTGGTTGGAGACTGTCAAGAAAGATACTGTAGCTGAAACCCACCTGCAATATGTGCTACGATTTGAAAAAATTAAAATAAAATAGTCCCAAACCATCCATCACCCCCAGAGAGTCTTAAGGACCTCTCTCTAGAGGCTGGGGAAGTTTTCAAAGATGCCTAAACTATTACAGTAAAGTTTTGCTTAAATAGAGTGAAAAAGAAGACAATAAGGAAATTCATAGCTTTGCTTAATGACAACAGTGTAAAATGATACACTGGGTTTACAAGGCATAAAAGAACAGTCTTTTCCCTGGTCAGTCTTTGGTATTAGATGATTGTTAAGATGTCTTTCAACCCAAACCGTGCAAACATAGGTTTGTATGTTTCCATGCTAATAGTGATTAGAAGATGCCAACAGCTTGTATATGCTTTGCAGCAGATAGATCAAAGGCATTAGACCTATTTGAAGTAACTACAGCAATTACGGGGTCAAGTAGATTAGTTACTTGTAAGTATATTGAAGTTAATATTCTTCACACGCTGAGGTGTGAAGAAACTGAAGTGTGAAATTATTCTAACCTCACTGTTAACAGCCACTGTGCCAGTGGACCGGCAGGTTGCCACTGTAACTCCCGTCTACAGAATGGGCTCGAGAGGGAGCTGCAGACCTGTGAGCCTGACTGCTTCCACACTTAGAAGATGACAGTCAGTCTTCAGGAAAAAGAGGGTAGAAGGGAGAAAGTATGACCAACCAACCAACAAAAAGCACCATAGGGAGAGATACCACTAAGCACAGATCGACGCAGTTTTGTTGGGGAAGCATTAATGTGGCTCCTGTAAAAGGAAATCTTGCTTCATTAACCTGCTGGGATTGCAGAAGGGTGACAGTAACTGTGTGGTAACAGTAACCCCAATCTGTATTTTTCAATTGCCTTTGACAAGGCTCCTCATGAAATGTTATAAAGAAATTCTTTTGTTGTGGGATTGGAGGAAAGGTCCTTTTAGCAACTGGGAACCAGTTAAAGCAGAAGAAATAAAGAGTAGTGCTTGTGTGCCACTTCCAGGGTGAAAAATTGGAATCAGACTGCAGAAACTGTTAGGCTTCTACTCTTTCTTGAGTAGCATCTGCTTTTGCTTCTGTTGGAGACATAGTACTGCGGATGGTTGGACCTCACACTGGGCTAATGCATTTGGGTATTTCTAACATTCACACAAGCCAGTCATTGACTTGGATTGGTTGAATCTTGTATTGCACATTGTAATTTTTGGTTTGGACTTGACTAAAATTTTTCTATCTTAGATATATAACGTCAGTTGGAGATTATTTCATAGACAAGTGAATTTATTTCAAGGCACTTCAGTTATTCTGATTATAAACTTCCCCTTTACTTACTTCATATAACTAGTTTACTTCTGCACATATTTCATCAGCTTAAAGAAGACATATATGTGTAAAAGTTTACTCTTAAAAATCTTGTACAATCACCATTGCATGCTTGTCAGTTAGTGTGTAGGGAGGCAGTATATATGTTCATAAACATGTTCATTCAAATAATGTTTTTAAAGTTGAAAAGTAACTTGTTCAGAAAATAGAGGTTCAAGAAGGAAGCATGTCATGCTGATTTCAGTCCTTAATTACATAAACAATGTTTTTTCAAGGAAATATTTTGCCGTTCAGTGCAAAAAGCTAACATGCTGTGCAGAATCAAGACAGTATGGAGACAAAAGCCAATGTAGTCTGTGTGATAGAAATTGATGATGATTGAGTTTTGGAGGATGAAACAACAGCAAAGAAAGTTAACCTGTGAAGTCAGATGAGTGATCCCAAGTATAGCTGGATTTCTTATGTGTCGTGCAAAGCAAGTTAGTTTAACTTTTCATGTTCGTAATTTTCTCTGTAATTCATGTTTTACAGCTGAGTCAGAGGTGCATTTAACTTATAATGTGCTTTAACATACTGTATATACCAAACGACTCTTTTTTTCATTCCTTTCCTTAAGCTAGCAAATACTTTGGCCAGATTTTTTTGTCCCTTATTTCAGAGGGCAAAGTACGGTAAAGCATAAATTTCCTCTGAAGCCAGTGCTACTGTTCAATGTACAACAGCAATGAGTGAGAAAATTAGCAGTCCAACTTTCACAACAGAGCTAGAATAATGTGTATTTGTGCATGATATGAGTTTATATTTTAAGCAAAAGCTGCATATTAAATGACTGTGCTCTGTTCTGTGTGCTGTATGATCCTTGGCTGAAAGAGGTGGGGATTTTATTGCTTAAATAGTGTACAACTATATAGTTAGAGAATGTGTCAGAAAACACAAGTATAAATAAACAATTTAAATTAATGTCTTTCTTTCTATCATTTCCCAATTTGACTTTGAAACTTTAGTATTGGTATCCTGGCAACTTTATTTGTATATAATTTTATTAAATTGAAAAAAGAGTAATTCAATTTGTTGTGTGGACCTTAGCTGGTTGATATTACAGAATAAACTATTATAGCAGTATAGTAGTCCATCAGAGCTGGAAAATGGGAGGAATGATTCTGTGAATAAGTTTCTCAAATAGTTGCTAGATCATAAGACATATCTTCACAAGTTTGGCTGGCAGTTTCCCCTCAGACGGAGTATTTATCCACCTCTTAAAAGGATTCTACCTCCTATTGGTCTTCTTTTCATCTCAAACATTTTCTTGCCTAAAAAAGATGGGCTGAAACTTCTTAGTGTGTGTTACAATCAGCATTGTGTCTGAATTTTGGAAACTCAGATAATTTACACATTTTAAAAAGCTGTTGTACAAAGGACTCCTTATGTTTGAAGTAATGCTAAGTGTTGTCAAATTAGAACTGATTCTTGGGTGTTGACAACTTTATTCCCAGTAATACATTGGTATGGGTTTGGTTTAATTTTTTTAATAATTTTAGTGACATCTGTGTGATTGTACCTATTTTTTTATGTCCTCTTTTGTAGACTGAATCTTGAAGCAGAATTGGATCAGATGAAAATACACCAGTCTGTGAGTAAGTTCACAAAACAGGAACTATGCTTACAGCAAAAAAGGGAAGGTATAGTATTTTATATGTGTATTTGTAGTTGTAGTGGGTTGAGCCTGGCTGGATGCCAGCCATGTACCAAAGCCTCTCTATCATTTTCCTCCACAGCTGGACAGGGGAGAGAAAATATAATGAAGGGTTCATGGGCTGAGATAAGGACGGAGACAGATCACTCACCAAGTACTGTCATGCGCAAAACAGACTCAGCTTGGAGATAATAATTGAATTTATTGCTAAAAAAGCAAAGGAGAAGTAAAAACAAATATTAAAAACACCTTCCTCCCACCCCCCCCACCCCTTCCCAGCTCTACCTGCTTCTCCCCAGGAGCACATGGAGACAGGGAGTGGGAGTTATGGTCAGTTCATCACATGCTGTCTCTCCCACTGCTCAGGAAGGGGAGTCCTTCTTCTGCTCCNGACAGTCAGTTCATCACATGTTGTTTCTCCCACTGCTCAGGAAGGTCAGTCCTTCACCTGCTCCAGTCTTGGTGCCCCATGAACTTCTCCAGTATGAGTCTGTCCCACGGGTAACAGGCCTCCACCAACTGCTCCAACGTGGGTCACTCTTCCACGGGGTGCAGGCCTTCAAGGACAGGCTGCTCCAGCGTGGGTCCCCCATGGGCTCACAAGTCCTACCAGGAAACCTGCTCCAGTGTGGGCTCCTCTCTCCCCTGGTATGCAGGTCCCTGCCAGGAGCCTGCTCCAGCACAGGCCTCCCAAGGGGTCACAGCCTCCTCTCAGGCATCCACTTGCTCTGGTGTGGGGCTCCTCCACAGGCTGCAGGTGGATCTCTGCATCCCTGTGATCCTCCATGGGCTGCAGGGGCACAGCTGCTTCACCATGGGCTGCACCAAGGGCTGCAGGGGAATCTCAGCTCCAGCACCTGCTGGAGCACCTCCTGTTCCTCCTTCTGCACTGACCTTGGTATCTGCAGAGTTTTTCCTCTCACGTATTCTCTCTCTGCTCTTCTCTGGCCACAATTACATCTGCAATCACTTTTTTCCATCTTAAATATGTTACTGTGTTACTGTCAACTCCAATTGGCCCAGCCTGGGTCAGCAGTTGGTCCATCTTGTAGCTGCCAGGTATTGGCTGTGCTGGACATGGAAGAAGCTTCTGGTACCTTCTCACAGGAGCCACTCCTGTAGGCCCTCCCGCTACCAAAACCTGGCCATACAAACCCAGTACGGTAGTCTATCAGAATACAAATTATTTATATAAGGTTATTTTCTCTCCAAAGATTGGTTTCTTTTTGATGAATGTGTATTTTGTAACCATAAGGCTGTACGTACGATTTAAAAGTATGTTTGCTCATTAGTTCTCTACACATCCATTAAGTCAATGACAATCTATATGAATATTTACACACTAACACATCTGCAGCTAATGTGTATATTCTACCTATATATGAAATATAGTGATATAGAAATTTCATGCTTATTCAGACTTCTGTTTTAACACTAGTCTCATAAAGCACGTGAATTTGAAAGTAAATCAAAATGGTGAAACTGTGAGAATTGATAATTAATATCTTCTTTTATATCTTTATAATCTTTACAGTAGTTAATGGTTCTGTGAAGATGAGTCTTTGTCAGTCAGATAGGTAATATATTGCCACTGCCTCTCCATCACTCCTCTGATTCTTTGTATTATTAGCTGTTACTGAATGGTCTGGGAGAAATATTCAATGCATAATTACAGTCCAGCTGAGTACTGCATCTGTGGTGAGTTCTTTATGCACAGTATTGTGCAAAGGAAATAAGTAGGAGACTTAGAGAAGTACTCTACACATTCTTAGCAATAAAGCCTTACCATTCTTTATTGCAGTTTTCTCCTGGTGGATGTTTTTTCTTTTTTGTGATAATGTTGACCACTTGAATGAAAAAATAAAGATTTTTTACCTTTATTTTAAAATTCTGTCTTTAAAATATAAGTGGAAATATCAAGCTGCTGAAAACTGAAAGTTACCTTTGTCTTTTGTACTACTTCTTGTGTTTTATGTTCATAGCCACAGAATTGAAAGTTTAAATACTGGCTTTAAAAATCACTTCTTTGTTTTTTCCAATTCAGTTAGTCTTTGCACAGAGAGAAGGGGAAAGATAACCAGTGGTGAGAAGGAGTTAAGGGCCTGCTGAGAAATATCTGTCCATTTCCAAAAACTAGTCAGATCTCTGGAACTGCCAGTTCTTGACATGGGTAGTGCTTTAACAATTAGTATTTTTTTCCTTCTTTTTTCATTATCTTTTCAGGTTAACATATCCTCTTTTAAAAGTTTGTGGGTGGATGCACACTTCTGGTTTGGTAATTAGTATAATGATTAGCTGCTCTTTTGTTGGGACTGACAAAAATGTTTAAACTACTAGTGAAGTGTTCTAGGCAAATTTTATTTACCTTTTCCAGTCTATGTTGTTATGGGTATCATTTAAATGAACAGGAAATGTCTGATAAGATTCAAGTCCAAAGATATGTATCAAGCAAAACCTTCCTGTGAGCACAGAAGACTGAGATGTTTCTAGCTGTTCCCAAATTTTTACCAGCTGAAGTGTAAGAAAATAGTTGCTCACAAGGTCTCTAAAAAGTAATTTCCTTATTGTTCCCCTTGCAAATCAAAGAGATTTACAGTGTCATGACACGTGTATAGTTTGAGATTTTCTAGAAGATTGCACCATAATGACTGGAGCCGGATGTCCATCTTTGAACATAAATGAGTGTAGTGTTTTAAATCCTTGCTCATGCGCTGAGGAAGTGCATACACCCTCTGCCTTAAAAAGGATGTTAAATGCCTTCTTCCTAAATAAAAATACAACCTTATGTCTATTATCAGTAATTTGCTGGGAGTCCAAACTTGATAGGGTCTAAATACACTTTGTTCATAATTTTAGTATGTTTTCTTTTATTAAAGGAAACCTGACGTCAATTTCCTCAGTTTATCTATGAGGTTGGAATTCACTTTCACCTTAGCAGATACTCGTTTTCATCAGGCATTCTAATATCAAGGGATAAAATCGGTATAAAGAGGCTGAGCTTTCCTGCATTAAAATCGTCTGTCTTTGCTGAATATCAGTTGTGCTTGTCAGGAAGAAGTAATGGATAGTTATGTTGTTCTTCCATATAAATTTTCAAATCCTGATGGTCAAAGATGAAGTGGGTCAAGGGGAAAGGAAACTCTGTTCCTGCCATTCCCAATTTCTTTCCATTCTTATTCTGTTGTCCAATTATTTTCTAGTAGTCATCAAATCCAAATTCACTGTTCATGCTATTCATGTCTTTATTTGTTTAGGAAGGTAAAGAATGTATTGGCAGGTAGTGACACCATTTCCTCCAAAAGCAGGATAGTGGATCCATCAAATCCTATTCAGAAAAATAGCAAATGCCTTCTTAAAAAGCAGTAAACTGTTGGCCTGCTATTTCTCCAAGGAGGCAGTTTGAAGGCTTTTTTCGTTATGAGGCTCCTGAATCTACTATGTCCTCAGTGCATACGTGAGAGTGGCATTCCCTTCTGGTCTTCACCCTGGTGTTTCCCATCAGAAGTTTCCTCCCACCCAGTAGCATGGTTGCTGCCACTGGAGTCAGTAATACTGTGGCTTTGAGCACCATGGCACCTTTTTTCTGTCAGGGAAATGCTTCAGCTGGTGTGTTCTGCAGGCAAAAATATAATTCCTTTGATGGTTTATATAGGTTCTTTGTAAGTGACTATTACAAAGCTCTATTGTGCTTTTTTTTTAAGGGGTGTTTTTTACTTTGTGTAAGCAGGCTTTCTGCAAATACTAATAGTGAACTGTAGTTTCATGGTTCGAGTACCATTTTGGCAGGAGTGTTGAACTAACTCATCATCAGATTTGGTGACTATTAATTAGGAATTAAGCTTTATGTTCTAAAGCTGACAGTTAACTATGTTTTCTCAGTGGGATGTAAGTGTGCTTATGTAAGACCATGGTAATTTGATGACTGAAGATAGTGGGGTTTATGACTTGCAGGTCTATTCCTTGAGGGAGAAGATGTTATTTTTTTCATGTAGAAGTATGACAGGTAGAGCATGTCTTGCTGAGTAGACTGATATGATGTATCTTTCTGCTATCCTAGACAGACAGTGGGTTACAAGCGATGCTGTTTCACTGCGTCCCTAACCAATTCCTATGAACAATTACATAACAATTAGAAGGGAAGAGGGGAGAAGGGGCTTGAATGGGCCATATATTTTCTGCTCAATAGAAAGGGTTATGTTTCAGTGACCTTTGGCTGCACTTCAATTTATGTTGCTTGTGTCTTCTTTGATAATACTGAGCATTTATAGTCTTTTCTATGCATTTTGCAGTAGTATTCTTTATTATCTGAATATAATATGTTTATTTATAGAGTTTTAAATTGCATTTTAATACATCCACATAATAAACATAACACCTTGTGTGCTTTGATCAGTTTCTTTGACTATGGAAAATAGTTTTTCTTTTCAGTGGAGTACAGTAAATGCTGATATAAAAGCTACAACAGACATTCAAATGAGTGAATATTTAGAAAAAGATGAAAAGCATGTTCATATTATCTTTGTGTGTTACTTAAAGAATGTTATAAATGTATGCAGTACCACTGTGCTGGGGGACTGTAGTCTGAAGTAACATGGGAACTAACATATTAATATCAAGGTAAAGGTACATATTCCCCAGATGCATAGTTTTACCTTTTTCAGCTTTTATTATCTTTAGAATAGTGTTCCATTTATTTCATGAATACAGAAGTATTAATTGGCCATGACATGTTCCAAAGACAAAAGAAAGGTCTAATTCACTCTAACAAACTTGTTAGTCACTGTTTATATCAAGAGGATTGTGAATCTACAGAGAGTAACACTGTTTTCTTCTACACTTGCTTTGTTTAAAAATCAAAAGTTTTTAAGTGACCTACAGTGTCTGCTTATAGTTTGAAATGTTACTTCTAAAGCAGACCTCCAGCATGTAGCACAGATATTTATCCCTTAAGATTAATTCTTTAAGTTAATTTGGGGGAAAGAAGGACCAAAAAAGAAATACTAATATTGTGGTGCTTTTAGAGTATTGGGATTTTTTTGTTCTGTAATGCAATATTTCATATTCTAAGATGAAATCCTTCTGAGGTGTGTAATTGCTCATTTCAGTGAGCTGTGGGCAATTTGTGAATGCTAAGCTCTTGACTAAAATCTAAACAATATGTTTTACTTCTGATTGACCATATGTATTGGTACTTCTAAACATTTTTATGTGAGTAAGTCTAATTTTTAACTTGGAATTTCTAGTATCTAAAGTGTATAACTGTCTCTGACAGTGATGCTTAGATTCGTGTTGGCTGTCATTAGTTGTATCAGTTTCTAATTGTTATTATTTCACAGTATTTCAGTTGAATGATTTGTGTGATTTATCTAGTGAAGTACATGATCTTTAACTTAACAAAAACCAGAGTTTAAAGTTTTCATCCATCCTAATTCAGTTACTGTTTGCTTTGTTCACCAATCACTCTGATCCTCCTAGCAGGGGACAAGACCTAGAGAACAAAACTGATAGTGACTGTGTAGATAAAAAGGCAATGAATTCTGCTTTTAAGGCATAGAGGGAATAGTCTGTAAAAGAATAAAAATTGGAATGAAAGTACAGTGTCTTTAACCTGCAGATCTATTGTACCTTTGAAAAGCTTGTACTCTGAAAAAAACATACTGTGATGCTACAGAGATTCATAATTATGTGACAGAACACTTTGAAGAGAGGTCACTTTAGAAACTGACCAAAAGGCTTGTCAAGAAAATAGACCACATTATAAATAATTACAGAAGTAAAGAATGCATTTTCTTAAAATGTCTATGGATTGTTTTAGTGAAATACTACGTGTCATAATGTATTTTATTTATTATATGATGGAGATGTGTTATTTATTTTCTGATAGAGCCACTTTCTAAACTTAGTGAAGATGATGGGATCAAGGTTAATACTCTAAAGAGGTATATGAGAGAAGCTTCACATGAGAAGGTAAGATACCAACCCCAGCAAACAGATCTAAATTTTAATATAAGGATCTTATATATATATGTGTATATGTATATATATATATATATATATGTGTATAAATGACAGTACTCATGAATTTAGGCCATCATTTTCCTTTCTGATTTAAAAAAGTGTCTTTCCTGAATTTTGCTCAGAAATTAATTCTCGGGAAATAGCTGTGAATGTGTCATGTAAGATAAACATTGGTAATTTCAGAGAAAATAAAAATATTGTTTAGGGGTATAATGTTAGAAGCTAACAAACTATCTAAATTGTAAGTAACATATGCTTAGCATTTTGCCCCTTAACTTTGGGAACCTTAATTTTTTTGCTGGGTATTTAACTTTAGATGATATCAGGTGTTAATCTCCATAGAGCTCCTCTACAGAATAGAATTGATGCATAATAGTGATAAATCCACCTTTTGTTGTATTTAAATTTTAGCACAATGTTGCATATGCAAATATTTTCCACGTGTGTGGGTCTATAACTCTTTTTACAAGATAGTACTATATGCATATAGTGTTCTCTAGCTTAACAAATATGATGTGTTTTATCTTTACTGCTTAACATTCTACAGGTTTTGCCTCAAACAGTAACGAGATGTTCTTAACTAGTTGCTATTTGTATTGATATTTGTAATATACACAAGTACTTTAGTATGTTAACAGGTGTTCACTTAAGAGGGCTCACTTGTATTTTACCATATGTTTTGTTTGCTTGAAAGAAAAGGCATCCTTCAAACAGTATCATGCCTTTTGTTTGTCATTTTGCAAAACTATTTGTTTAATTACTTATAAATCTTTAAAAGCGTGCTTAAATTGAATAAACACAAATCTATAACTTTGAATGTCAGTTCAGGTATGTCTGTTTATTTTTTATTTGTGAATTAACTTGTAGGAAGTATGATAATTTACAGCAGATGATGTGATTGCATATACTTGTAACACTTGCCATATGGTCAGGCAATGAAGGCTGTCATCTCGTCATTACTGAATGACAAACATCATGTTAAAATAATAACACACAGAATAGGAAGTGCTCACATTCATTTATCTTAAGGTAGAGTGAGTAATTGAAATAATATGAATGCTACCATCTGAAATGTCACAGTTTATGCTTGCTTATCATCTATATTTCAGAACTATAATTTTGTTTGCCAGGTACTACATAATTTTTATCTCTGTGGATATACAGAGTTATTATGGTACCTTAGGGATAGGTGTAGAAGCTATTCATTGCTTATTTCCTTTCAGCTGTCATACATGACTTTAAGTGCTACTGAGTGAGAAAGGTTGCTCTAAAGAACTGAGAAAATAGTAGCAGAATCTCAGTTTGGGAAGGTGATTGAAGAAGGATATTGGTCTAACACATTGTCATTGGGATGGAAAGTGCAAACTGTGATTTTAATCATAACCCTTTGTTTCACTAAAGCATTTGAAAAAAGAATTCTTTTCTTTCTAATTTCACCCAATAACTTTATGTAGCCGTAATGCGTTGTGTCTTTGTATTAAAGACTTCCTATCAAACTCACAAATTCAGTATCCAATTCACAAATGTATATGAAGTTTGAGCTGCTCTTGTCCTAATTTGCCCTGTACATCAAGAGCACTCGTTTATCTGAAACATATCTGTAGTACCCACTTTGTAAAACATTTCATAAATTTTAAAATAATTTAAAAGCGTCGGCAAAATGTCGTTGTAAAAACCTGTAAGTGAAAACTTACAGAAATAGTATGGTTCAATATTTTCAGTGTCAAAGATAGTTTTGACATTTTGTATTGCTACCACGTGTGGGAACTGGCCAGTATTTTACAAGGTTAGGAGTTCAAGTTAGCCGTGCACATGCTGGTGTATCTCCTGGAAAAATGGTCTTTCCTAACTATGTACAGAGAAATCTAGAACCCCTGACACCTCCCTTAGTGGAAGAGTGGGGATTGAGCTTGTACAAATCCAGCCAAAAATATTTCTCCGAGTATTGGACTAAGTGGTTACTGAGCACAAAACTTGCTCTCATGCCCTTTTTAAGCTTCTGGGGAAATCTCATAGACTAAATAACCATTTTACTATCTGCTAGAATTAAAATTGCCCCTTAGTTCTGGAAGTTGTCCTTTATATGGATATTCCAGAACATCATAGGGAATCAGTTTATTGTTAATGAATTTCAATATCCATAAACCTCAAAGGACTTTAGAAGCAAAACATAGGTAGAATGCTTCTTCAAAATTTGTATGAGAAGCTTGTAAAATTAGTCTCTTAATTGAAACATGATAGATTTTCTCTTTCTGTGAATAGAAAATGCATATTAGCTACCATATTTTTTAGGTGCTGAGTTTCTGATATCTCTTGCTAGGATTTGTTTGGGGTTTTTTGAAAGATCAAATTAATATTTTATTTCTGCATTTACAACACTTGAAAGAACTTGTTGATTCAGATAGCTAGTGCAAAATTGTCCATATTTCAAAGTAGTAATACTTCTGAAAATGTTTTTTTAAATTCAATTAGTATGTGTAACCAAATCAGTAATGAGCTCAAGATGCATCAGGAAGATTCATTAGCATGGCATAGTTAAACTTCTGTGTCGCTTTGCCTGGAATTTTAACTTCTCTTACCATCTGCCCTTTGTTCAACAGCTGTATTATTGCAGCTAAAATGTTTTCATCTGCACTGTGTTGAAACTATTTTTAAATTAAGGACTATAGATAGCTTTTGTCCTTGCTCTTCACGTAATATTATCGTCATATAATAAATATATCTGAAAATATAGTTTGGTGTTTTTCAGGACAGGCTGAAATATTGTGAATGCTAAAATTTCTTTTGTTAGGTACAACAACTAGAAAGAAGATTCAAAGCTATTGAAGGAGAATTAAAGAAACAGGAAGAAGTAAATAAAGACTTACTGAATGAGAAAATTTATTTGAAAGAATCTTTAAAAGTGCAAAAGGAAGATGCGGACACAATAAAAAGAGAGCTGGAAACACTACTTAAGAGGATTTGTGAAGTAAAAAAAGAAAAAGCAGAACTTCAGTTAGTGATTGATGAGAAGGAAAAAGAAGCTGCCTCTTTGAAGAGGCAGGTGACAGAAGCTAACAGGTTGAGAAATGAAAGTGAAGATTTGCTGAGTCAAGTGCAAGAGCAGAAGTGTTTGCCGGATAAAGCCAAAGCAGTGGCAATCTCTGGGCAATGTAATTGCAAGATAACAGGTACCAAGGTTAAATTAAAAACAGCCAAGAAAAAGAGCTCTTTGGGACATCATGGAGCTTTTCTCAAACAGTCCATCAAGGTTATGAGTAATGTATTTGAGAACTTCAGTAAGGACGGCTGGGAGGATGTGAGTGAAAGCAGGTACAGCTCTCATTAACTTAGGCCTGTAGAGGGGACACTGTGCATATGTAAAGCACTAGCAAATGGAGATTGAATTTCAACTACTGTTGATTTGGTATTCAAAAAAAATACTGTCAGATCCTTTGAAATATCTTGGGAGGTCTTGTTCTGAGCTTATTGACTGAAATTTGCATGCGAAATTAGCCACAACTGCATGAGTATTTGAATAGGTGCCAGGAAACCCAAAAGAAGGCAATGCTTGATTTCTTCCAGTGATGCTATTTTCATGCAGTCATGAGGCTTGAAATTGACAGTTTGGCAGGTTGATTTAATTTGCTGGCCCTTTGCATATTCACCACTGACAGCTAAGGATTCCCAGGCAAGCCTACTAAGTCGGTTTAGTTATCTTGTGACATGCCGACCCGGGAGGAGAAACATTTTTTCCCCTTAATTTAGTTAGATAAATTTTGAATGACCCATTTCAGCTTGCTAGCAGATGTCTACAAGCTGTTTAACATCCTTTAAATTAAGAACCATCCACACTAATTATTTCATGTATGTTTTATGCAGTCATTGTACTAACTTTAATTGAATGATGGTTAAAAATCAGTTCTTTAAAAGTGATGGTTACCACATACAATCCCAGTCATGAATCAAAAGGCTCTCAGAAAATTCCACTGGAAAACTTCATAAACAATGAGAATTTTTGCTTCTCCTCATTATGTCCCCATATACTTGAGGAGGCAGCAGTTAGCCACTAGGTAAATCACACCTTGTCTTTCAGGACTTTGTTCTAAGAGACAAGCAAAGAAATTTCTCAAGTCTGTTTATATCTGTAATATAGGAAACATGGCAAAAGAGTAAAGAAAATGGAATTGTCTTCATAGGCTTTATACTGGCTTTATGTGTCACATGGAGCAAATCAATAGTGGCAAATGAAGCCTTTCTACTACTTCTCCCTGTGCAAAACAGCACGTTCCTGAACACAGTATCTCGAGAGAGAAAACAAATTAAGAGCCATGTAATCTGTCAGTTGTTATCATTAATGTAAAGCTTGTTTGTTTTTATGTATAATTAGATATTGCGGATCTGATTTTAATAGAAAACATACGTGTTTGCAGATATGGAAACGTATGCATGTTGTAATTAGTGAGTATTTAATTTGCTATGTTGTTCTCTTTAAGAACAAAATTAAGCAAGCACATAGTCATTCCACTTGAAGTTAGAAATCAAAAGTAATGTCATATCTTCTCTTGTAGCTAGCCATAATACTACTTTTAATAATTGTACAAATGTTGGATTAGGAAATTCTTGTCGTAGAACAGTGAACATTTTTGAAAGTGAAGTTTCAAGGTGTCATTCTCAACAAATTAAGGAAGTATCTTCATTTAGTTTTTGTCTTCTGCTTATTAATAAATACCATTCTTTATCACTAGTAGCTGTCTCTGAGTTTCTAAATGCAAGCCTTCCATTTTCTAAACAGAACATTCCTTAAAAGCAGGTAAGGGAAATGTGTATGTAGTTAGAAATATCTCAGTGGTACTGCAGCACCTTTAAACCATTGCATTGGTTTCTGTTCTCATCAGTCAGTAAGAGATACTAATGTGTCAGGACAGGTTTTGAAAAGTATAAACATGTTTATGTGTGAACTCTTCTCATCAGTTTGAGGCCTTTTCTCTGGTTAAGTAGACTGCATCTCTAAACCATTTATTTTTGTGATGTTGTAACTTAATTTGAACTCAGTTATGCTGTTTTAAATACCTTGGTTTAAAAAGTAACAAATCAAAATAGCTTCTTTCAAGAGATTCCTTCACAGATCTGCTCCCACAAATGATGATAAATAGCCACTGATGTTATAGAAAAGGATATATCCAAGACTTTGTGTTTTAAGGTAGACTTCCCTGAATATAAGAAAGCAAATGATAATGTGGGGTAAGGCAGTGAAAAACTGGAAATTAGGAGCACATTGAGTGCAATTCTAAGGAAAATTTTGAAGAAGATTTAAAGTTTCTCTGCATAGCAGGCAATCTCAGGGAAAGAATTAACAAGTTTACAGAATTTAAAAGCATTCTAAAGGGGTGCTAAATAGAGCTTTCACTGAAGTGTGATTTCTGAGTTTGTCTCAGTCAACACTACAAATAAAGTTCAATTGAAACAAAACGTTATTAAGTGTTGTGCATTTACTTGTTTTATTATAAAATGCAAAAGTGAAGGAAAGTAGAAATTTAGTAGTTTATGAGCCATTCACAAACTAGAAGTACAATCAAGAATTTTTTCATTTATTTCACTTCTGTGGATTGTCACAAAAGTTGTCCTTTAAAAAGCAGCTGAAGTCTCAGTCCTCCCTGCATTGTGGAGTGAGATTGCATTTGACAGAGTAGAACTTGATAAAACCATTTCAGAGATAGATTGTTTCTTTATTGTGTTTGTAAAATGTGTTGAATAAGTCAAATTACTGTTTGCATTTTATATTATTTTATATTATTTTCTCTTCTTTCTTGCATGTGTTTATTTCTGTGTGCTTATGCATTGAATCTGGCACATTTATTATTTAGCTTGACTTTGTTTTGTTTTCCTGCATGTGCTGCTTTAGTGACTCTGAAATACCAACTTCTGAAAGTTTGGAAACAGTGGTTATGAAGACAGTGCAAGACATTGATCTACTGACAGACAGAAGTAAACAAGAAGAGAAAAAGCCCTGCAATGTGGTTCATTTAGAAGTCAAAAATGAGAAATATAATAAAAAGGTATGTAATAGAACTTGTTTTATTCTTCTGGGTGGAGTTTTGGAGTTTAATATTAGCACTGCTGTCTCCTCTTAATTAATTTGACTCTCAATATAAAAGTGAAAGCCTGCTTCCAGATATTCATTCAGTGGGTGGATTCATTATATTTTAGAATGTGTTCTGAACAATAAGTCTGCTGTCATGGATTCACCCTGGCTGAGTGTCAGGCATCCACCAAAGCCTCTTGTTCACTCCCCTCCACAGCTGGACAGGGGAGAGAAAGTATAATGAAGGGTTCATGGGCTGAGATAGGGATAGAGAGAGATCACTCTTCGAATACTGGCATGGGCAAAACAAACTTGAATTAGAGATATAAATTCAATTTTTTGCTAACAAAATCAGAGGAGGATAATGAGAAATAAAATAAGACCTTAAAAACAGATTCCGCCACCCGTTCCTCCTGCCCAGCTCTACCTCCTTTCCCCCAGC
>VZTF01007336.1:58108-146862 GCA_013397755.1 Cnemophilus loriae
CTGGAGCACCTCCTGTTCCTCCTTCTGCACTGACCTTGGTGTCTACAGAGTTTTTCCTCTCACATATTATCTCTCTGCTCTTCTGTGGCCACAATTACATCTGCACAATAACTGTTTTCCTTCTTAATTATCTTATCACAGAGATGCTATCATTTCTAATTGGGCTAGTCTTGGCTAGTGGCGTGTCTGTCTTTGAGCTGGCTGGCATTGACTTTGCTGGACATGGAAGAAGCTTGCTTCGGACAGCTTCTCACAGGAGCCACTCCTGTAGGCCCTCCCTCTACCAAAATCTGGCCATACAAACCAAATATATCTGTAAAAGTATTTAGAGAGGGATGTAAAAGATGATTTAAAAATGTAAAGCTGCCATAAGCTAGTGGTGCTGTCTCATAGTTCAGACAAAGAATGCCACAGACATCCCATTAAACTTTCTCTCAGTCAGAAGCACCATACAGAACAGGCTGACCTAACCTGTGACAGGGAGACAGCAACACCCCTCTCTCCCTCCCTTCTAGCCAAGTGGTGTGCTGACTGATCATACATAAACATCTCTCGGTTAGTTTGTTGTGCACTGGATGAGTTATTCCATCTTATAAAGATACTTTTGGCTCTTTCTGTGTCCAGGAGATTCTGTCTAGAGAAAAGTGTGCTTTTAGCCTCTTCTTAGCCTATTTACATTCATTGTCTGGGAGTTGAACTGCTTGTCTCGTTGCTAACATCTATATGCTGTTTTCTTACAGAAGAGGACCAGCTGGTTGTGTCCCAGGTCTTTAGAGGCTCCATACAATCTGTAACAGATGACTCATTCTTGGACTTTCTAACAGTGTCTAATAGATTTTCCCTCTTGTGTTTGTACAAATAAGTCACGGTATTTTAAACATAAGCAGATATTATTTCTTAGTTCAAGAAACAGAATACTAAAACACTGAATAACTTGCTGCTTTTAGATGACTAGTTTGAAATTCAGTATTTTGAATGGTGATACAATAGAGTTTGAAAAAAAATTGTGTTTTCTTAGTTTCCAATATTTTAAAGCAATTGCAGACTCTCTGGTCTTGTTACATAGTCTTGATTGTGTTATTTCATCAATACCTTTTGGTCAGAAAAACTGAAAGAAAGGAAATTTCTTATGCAACCGTCTGTTGGTAACAATACATAGTATGAGTAGGTGCACATGATATATATGAAAATCTGGCGAGAGTGTGCTAGTCTTGTTAATCTCCTGCTACTCCTGAGTGAGGGCGTACAAGGTAGAGAATCCAGGAGACTCTGTCCTCTCTTGATTGGTAGTATAGCAGAGCCACTACAATTTCTGTAGGGCCTGTATTACATTTACACTCTGTTCCTATTGGAAAAGATAGATGTATTCTGATAGACATTTGTAACAGACTGGTGGAACTGAAGCATGCACAGGAAGCATCTGGAGAGCCCTAAGCAGTTAAATATGCTTCAGCAGACCTCCCCTATTGCAGGAAAAGCATTTGGAAACATGGTTTGTGAGTGTGGAAGATAGTATTGCGCAAACGTTTAGCATTAACAGTTGGGAACACCAATTTTAACAGAATTCTTAAATCTGTCCAGAGGATTTAAGGACCCTACTGCTGGGTCATGGTATTCGCATACAAAGAGAGGCTAAAGGAATCTCTGAAGTCTTGAGCTGTGCAAGGGGTTGGAGATGAGATGATTTATGACACAAGGACTTGGTCAGTTTTTCCCCACATGGTATGAATATATAATACCCTGTGCAGTATCAGCAGAGTTACTGGCACTCTCTTACAATTCGTACATTTATTAGAGCTGTGGCCTAGAGTGGAGAGCTCCATCTTTTTGCTGTGGGCATGGATTGTTTGCTCATTATCTGCTGAGAGCTCAGTTCTTGGTCTTTCAAATTGTGTGGTGATTGTACAAATCTAGAATTCATGCCTAAGTTAGAATTCTTGCCAAAATTATCCTGCAATGTCAAAAGTTTGTTCAGTGCAGTTAGTAGAGAATGTGTTGCTATTTACTCTTTTAAATTTGCTTAACAGCTATTTTAGGTATGAGTATTTCCAGAAATATGTTGCATATGACATAGAAATTGCAATCTGAAAACTTTAAAAATTGGATAAATGTTCCAGAATTCCTGATAAAAAGTGTTTAAAAATACACTGAGCATTTAATACCCAGCAAACAAGTTCTTTGATTTTAGACTAAGCCAAACTCTGGCCATTTTTATTTTAGGTATTACAAACAACATTTTTCTTCCTTTTCTTCTTCTGTGATTGAACATTTGATAGGTTCTGGAAACAGCTGATTTTTCAAATCACGTATTTAAAAGGCACTCAGCAGACTTCTGTTAAACCCTGGTCGAACACAGGGATTTTATCTTGCATGTTCATATAGATTTATGTATCTTCTAGTTTACAGCTCAGTGTCTAATCTAGTCTTCTTTTTGAACTAATGAGACTGCTATTCCTTTTTAGTTTCACTTAAATATCTTGAAAAATAGGATACTGTAGACTTTCAAGTAATACAGACCATCTTTTTTCCCTAGTACTAAATTCATAGCTTATCTAAACAAGTAAAGTATGTATTAACATATACTTCATTTTTCTCTGGGATTATTTGGAAAAGGCTATGAATCACCTATAACAGTTCATTTTTCTTTTACATTTGATGGGAAAAGACAGAAATTTGTACTCTTTGCTGGATAATGTTGTAAGACTGATTTTCAAATTAAAATTCATTGGAATTTATGTATTTATGTATTTATTGTTGTTTCAATTCAAACTGGAAAAACTTGCAGTATTCTGGTTGGTGTGCCACAATGAAGAGTTACTAGCTTTGTGCATCTGGTTTTTATTTGTACCATTCACAGATTAAAGATGTAGAAAAATTACATTCCAAGAGGAGGATCTGCTATCCCATACTATCTTATCCATCAATTCTAAGCAAAGGTATGAATATTATATATTTCATAAGTAAGACTGATAAAGCATTCCTGCCTACCAAAACCTCATCTATATTACACAAACCCACTGTTGCAAGATTTGCTTGTTTGAATTTGTATGCGTATTTTCAAATATTTAGCTCATTATTTTAAGGTGAAATTCTCATATAGTAAATGACTAGCAAACAGCATCTTTTCACACAGTTAAAGTAAGTTTTTACTAAGTCCCACCTAGTGAATCTGCTGACTGATACGAGGTTTTTCGTTACCTTTTGTTTATGTTTGCCCCTGGAAGTCAACATAGCCAATGAAACAAATTAAATGTATTTTGGTTTAGACCTTGAAAAACCCCAGCCTGTTAGCAAGACATTGAAGCCTTTATTTTTGATAATATTGATCAGAAATTTGAGACACACGTAACTTCCAAGTCCTTGTTGATTTTGCAGTGTTGGCACTTCAGAAAAAGTACAACATGGTTGACTGTTTTATATGTTTTATGTTTTTATAGGTCAGCTGTTAATTTACCAGTTTGCTTACTGAGAAATATTTTAGAGATTAAAGAGTGTTTTGAAGGGCCAAAACAAAATCATAAATCATGTCACTTATGATGATTTTGTCCATTTAGTAACGTGCCATTTTATGTTCAGTGAACAGAGCAAAAGGGAGAAATATCACTGTCCAGAAACCGGGCTACTCTGTTACTCTACTGCAGGAAAAAATTAAGTTACTGCGGAAGCAGATAGCTGTTTTACAGAGTGAAAAAAAGACAGCAGTGGCTTCCATGAAGAATGTTAAAGAAACCAATGAAAAATTAACAAGTCAGCTACATTTGGCTGATCAGAGACTTCAAGTTAATAAACTGACCATAGAGGTAAAGTACTTTTCATTATAGTGTCTTACAAAGTTCACCTTAATTCTATTGCAATTCTGTGAAATTTTGATAACATTGATTTCTGTATTTTAATCTATTATAGTCAAAATTGTGAAATAATATACATTACCATGCTTTGTGTGAGCCAGTTATTATGTACAAATGATATTGAGGCTAGTGTATCAACCCAGTTCATTGACGCTTTTGAAAATAAAGTGGTCTTCATGATGGTATTTTACATGTATTAAAATGAGTGGTTAAGTTTCACTTTTAGCCTGTGATCTGCAAACCTTCTTGAGAATCTGGTCAATCCAGAACTAGTACCTGTTCCTCGGTGAAGAACAGGCATTGTCTCATTACAGCCCAAGACAACTGGAGTTTTCTTCCAAAGGAGGCTCAGACCAGTTCCATATCTATTTAATCCCATCTTTCTCTGTTGAGGTGAAAAGCCAAACAACAAAGTTTATGGAAATAGAGACTAGTAAAGTATTTAGGTAACAGTCCAAGGACAGCAGCTTTCTTCTCTGCTTCAGTCTTTATTCTTACTTAATCCTTTTCCATGCTATTACTCCTTTCTGGTTTTCCCCATTCTCATGTATATATGTATTTTGTGTTAATCTATATGCAGCTCCTCAGCTGGAATTCTTTTCTGTTCATACTGTAGTGATTGGCCTGCCCTTTATAGAGCTGAATCAACAAACACTTATGCAGTAATTGTCTCCTGTTGGTCACACACACATCTTGCTTCCAGAATTATAGCGCTGCAACAGATGGACTTGCTGGAAGGAGGCAGACATTAAAAAAGAAATCAAATCCCCTCCCCCTCAAACTTCTCTGTGTTTTTGTCTTTGCACAGAAGGCAGAAGCAGTATCAGGAGCAGCACTTTTCACTTTCTTAGGACTAGGGAACTGCTAATTTCTAGAGGAGGGAAAACTTCATTTCTGTTACTCATTTTGCATAACTATATATATGTGTAATGAATTGTTCGAAAAGAGTTTCCAAGGTCATTGGAACCAATGAAGATCTGCCTATCTTACAAATAGTATTGTAATACAAAGTTTCATGGACAGTATAAACTTCACAGGGAACTAAAAGTGTAATTTAGCTAAAATGTTCTGATTTCTCAGACATCTTCATGATTTGCCTTCCTAGAAGACTACTCCTTAGGTGTCCGTAGAAGAGCAATGTGAGAAATAAAGTAGAAAATGCTGTGATCAGGGAACTGGTTAAAACAAAAAAGGAGGGGAGGGGAGGGAACAAAATTTATGTAAAGATAAGAGCTGCTGTAATGGAAAAGACTGACTGAAATGAAAACAGTGTGGCTTTAAAACCAAACTGGTTTTCTATCACTCAGTTTTTCTGGAAGGTTTTAAAAAAAAATGGTCACTAGTCTGTTTAAAGGGTGATGCATTCTAAGGAAAAATAAATAAGTGGTGTTGAAGGTACTCAAGGAAAAAATCTTTATTAGGCATGCACATTTTTTTCCTTCTCAGCAAACAATTCAAATTCCCTTTCTTACAACTAATTACTCTTCAGGTGCCATACTAGTGCTACCAAGTGGGAAATTTAAAGCAGAGGCTTGGGCTACTTGCCAAGTTAAAATTAAGGAGGTAAAGAACCTACATAGTCACTGCAGGGTACACTCATGTTTTAGAGAGAGAACCTTGATTCAGACAGCTCTAATGGTTCTAAAGCACACATTTGTGTGTGGGACTTGTATGGGGTTTTTTTGTAATAAATACTGTCTAGAAGTGAAGTTTTAAGATACTGCAAGGGAAATAATGTTTGTTAAGATTTTTTGTTAATACTTTTGTTACTTCGGATTTTAGAATTTTCCTGAGAGGTAGAATGTGAAAAACAAGCAGTCAAACCATGAAAAAATAAAAGACTGGCACCATCTCTGGATTTGGGGAAAATCTTAAATACTTTAGGAGTGCCAAAATTACTAATATCCAAGAATAAGCATCCATTAACTGCCATAACCATAAAGTTCTGAGTAAAGTTACATTAATACTGAACTTTTTATCCTAGGCTAAGGTAAGTTTAGCAGTCTAGCAACTGTAAGCATTAACATCATGGCTTGGACAAGATGCCATTTTGCCTGAATTTATCTAGGAAAATAAATCCTTTAGCAGACAAGGACAGATGTTTGTATAGTCAGTCCTTCATTATAATCCCCGGAGAATCTAGAAGATCGACTCTAGATTCAAGATTTAAATGTTCCAGATGTTCATTTTGAGACAGATTTTACAGTTCATGCAACCTAAGGACTGTCTGGCATCTGTTGATTTTCAGAATATATACGTGCATAGTTTTGTGTATTTTTCTTAAAGATCCACACAGACATGTATGTAGGTGTATATTTGTCTGCTCTTAAGAGTTCAGAATTTTGGATTTAAGTTCTGGCTTTGTTTAGCCTTATAAATGCTTTGCAATGATGTGGATTTCTGGTTTTGTTTCATTTCTGTAAAAGCAATTCCTTGTGTATTTTAAAAAAAGGGCTGTGAAGTGACTGCACATGTGAGAATCAACATTTGCGTTCTCTAAGGATTCACGTTAACACTGAGTCAAGACCATCTGTACAGAAGTACAGTAGTTACATTTTGTTATTGGTGTATAGAAATCACAGCTGGAGCAGATACTTAATGTGGAAGCAATGGTATTTAGTATTTTCTTAGTTTCTAAGAAAAGCATTTGAATGAAATTGTTGGAAAAATTCAGGATGCTTTTTCTAAGGTTTAGTCTCGCCCTCTACTCATTTCTATCAAGTGCTTTTAAGAAGAGTCTATTTATTGCATATAACACAGTAATCATAATTAGTTTTATGTAGTGTCATTCTTGTGGATAAATCCAGACAAAGTATATTGAATAAGAAATTAAAATCATAAGCAGGTTAAGTCACTAGTGCTTCTCTTTTTCATGTCAAGGATATTCAAAGGTCCACTGCTCAAATGTACCATACTTTTGCATCTCCAGTTCTCCGGTGTTTCTCAGGTGATATCATAGGAAAGCTGCATTTCTTTACTGAATACTATGGGCATTTGTAAAGTGCCTGTGTAAGTCTACTTCAGCAGGAAACTTGAATCTCAGAATAAGAACAAGTCAACTGGTCAAATGCTGACACATTCTTTGAAGAGGATAATGTGAAGGTTTAAGCAAAGGGTTTTTTCAGATGCCTTCCTGCAGATGTATCACTACACTTTTGCTGAATTGAGAAGGAGCTTTTAATTTTTTTTAGAAGCATATTTTCAGTCTGACCCAGACTACACTTTTTTTCTGACAGCCTTTTAAATATACCTCCAAACTTTATTTTAGCTATTTGATGTTCACTTTTCTTTGCATTTTAAGGGAACTCCTTCTCCCTGAGCTCATTGTTTATCTAGTAGATTATCTCAAGCACAGAAAGGTATGAGCTTGAAAAGCAGAAAAGTAAAGTGCTAAAGAAAGCTTTTTATTCTTTAAAGGTTGTGGCTTTCTTTACATATTCTCTTGACTATTTTTTATTGCTCAGTGTATCAAAGGATAGGCCAGAATTCAGTGTTGCATTTGCAAAACCAGCATCACAGCTTCACCCCTCTTATGATACCCAAATATAAGTAATCAGCCAATTTAGCATTATTCAATTACACTGAAACAAAGAAGAAACTGATGATAAATTTAGGTGCCTTGGAAATTATTGGTTGAACTATTATTTATGCAAAGATCTGTCTTAGACTCTGGTTTTCATGAAGGATTTTTCACTCTTTAAAGATGTATTGTTATTTATGTAACAATTTTTGTATGGTTGTGGTTTCCTTAAAATAAATTGTAGGAATAAATTTTAAATTATAAACTGAATGCTATTTGTAATTATCCTGCAGTAGGTAAAACTGCTTTTGAAATTTCCTCACATTTTGTTCATTCCAGCAAATGTGTAATTACTTGGACAGGTTTTATGGGCTTTCTAGATAAACATTACCCAGTTAGAAATGGTTGTAAACCCATCCAGTTGTTTCCTGTCAAAAGACTTATAAATGTCCTGGTTTTATGTGTTTGAAACCTCTTACATGGATGTACTCCAGAGCATTTGTGCATTTTTTTAAAGTTCGTAAAAGAGATTCTACGTTTAGTGTCACCTCTTCTAAATTAAGTGTTGGATTTTCTTTTTTCTGTGGCAGCATGAAAAGATATTTCTCATTATGTACATTAGATAATGTTAATGATACCTACAGAAGATCTGGATGATGGAATTTTATGACGTTTTAGAATGATTGAAATTTGGAAGACTTTAAGTTAAGCATAAACAGTAATTTATACAAACAAACTTCTCAAGAAGTTACTGGTACATGAGTAGCATATGCAGGAATTCTGACTTTCATATATCTAAGTAGTGAAAGAAAGTAAAAGCAGAGATGCTAATAATGACTACATATTTTAATAGGTAAAAAATAATCCAATAAGAATTCAAATTGCTTCTGCTCTTTTAGACAATGTCCCTTTCCATTGTTACAGAGCAAGGTTAAGTTTGGAACCTCTTACTTGTATCTATCTTAAAAATAAAAACCCTGTATACATCATATTTAACACTTTCGACAGACTTGATGCAAAATCATTTCTGCAGATGTCCACCTTAGGCAAAGATTGTAATGGAACAACCAAAGAATTCTGTGAAACTGTTTAGGAAAAGTCTGTTCCCAAAAGCATGAGGAGAGTCATGGTTTCTCTCCCCTTCTTTAGAAGCATATAGATAATCTTTTTCTGACTACTTTTAATAAAAGTAGTTTAGGTTAATTGATGGGAACTGTAATCTTTGCGCAGAATATGCAAAAAGAAGTAAACAAGGTTTCTCAAAAATATTTAAAAATCAAGCCAGCAAATCTTCTATTCTACTTTTTCTTAAAATGCAGCAGAAGTGGAAAGGTAAACCAGAAGGAATAAACCTATGATAAACCAGGATATACTGCCAACCTTTCCAGAGTTCGCAAATGCGATCTAAGACAGCAGAGGTTTATCTAATAGTTGAACTAAACTATGTATCAGCATGCGACTGATGTTTTCTCAAAATTAGATTGAGAAATTCTGGTTTTTTACTTCTGACATTACACTGCTTTTACCCTTGTTTATATGTGTCTTGGAAAGATCTCTTTGCAGGCACATTATTTAAAAGCTCAAAACACACTCCCAGTCTATGTGTTCTTGAGAGAAAGACTCACTGTGTTGTTCCAGATCTGAGCAGCAACATTATCTGTAGGCAGGTAAAATGGTCTGTAATGTACTTCAAACCTCATTTTTTTTTAAAATTTAATTTTAATTTCTGGGCCCTGCTTGCAATTTTTGAAGGCTTTGAATTGACAATGTTGAGAAGAATAAGTTTTGCTCTGTTGTAGTTTTATTAAAGCTTTGCTGAACCTAATAAATTGAAAATCAGGATATGCAGTCACATTTATGAAGGCTGGGAACAGAGACAGAAAATGCTCTGTGACTCTCTGTGGCTAGAATTCACCTTTTTCAAGTCCTACTCCAAAATTCTGCCTGGAATGAAACAATCAGCTAGTCAAATATGTTTGCTCAAACTCTATGGTTACCAAATGGGGAAATCTCTAATCCTTCCTCTGACCACTGGCTCAGCATTGCTCCTTCAGTTGACATGGAAATAAAAAGGAATTGCCAAGGGTAAACATGAAAGTAACTGACCTTTTAAAATGCACCTACACCAAAATTTTTTTATTATTTTGATATTTTGCTGCATCAAATACTTACAGCATTCTGGAGTCCGTTTTGTTAACAGAACTATATGTAAAATATAGTTTATCATGAAACATCATGAAACTGTGCTGTCATTACAAAACAAAAATAAAGCAAAATACTTTTTACAATTTATATTGATCTTTGAAGAAAAATTACGGTAGACCTGTTGCATTATTGATGAATAGCATTTAAAGTACGTTGCATGTCGGAAATGAGTCTCATTCATAAATTAAAAAGAACAGTTGGCATGAACTAGGACTACTAGACTTATACTCCTGTCAAAATGAAATAACTTACAGATAGGTAAATTCTAGAAAAATATATTATGAATAAAAAATTGTGAAAACTACATGCAGTTCAGGGAATATACTTACAATCAGTACAATTTATATTGCTGTATCATGTAGAAATAAAAAGCATTAGTCTATATTAGAAGAAAGAACCTGTATCAAAAGAATTAGCATATTATCGTAATGTTACAAACAGAGATTGTACACATACCTATATCTAATATATTTATATCCAATATCTTACTATAGTAATGGAACAAACATTTAGATGATATGACATACTTGTATATATATTGAAATAAAATCCAGAAGATATCCTGTAATTTTTATGTTATTAATTTCGTGTGATATGAGCTTTTTTGTCTTCACCTTCCCTGTGATTTGATCAAACTTTCCTTTGAATTGACTCTTATCTTACTATTGGAAAAAACACCAGGAACCAAATCAGAACTCAATTTGCGTTTTTTTCCTGTAAAAAATTTCCTGAATCAGATATAACTTGAGACCTGGAAAAGTTCAACATATACTATCATAATAGGATTTCCTTTTGTGTTCACAGGAGTGTTTCTATAGAATTTACTGTGATCTTCTCATTAATTAAAGTTAAGCATAAAGCTGTGCTGGATTCTTGAACCTTCTCTGCTATGTAAAGTTCTATGGATCGTATATGGTTTTGTCAGAGGATATTTATTCACCATTAAATCTCACACAAATAAGTTCATTGATTTGGGAATAATTATTCATATGTTGCCAAGAGGTAACATTTCCAATCGGGCAGATTAGATTTTCTAGTAGATCGTCACAGAAAACCAGTTTGCATTGCAATTGGACCTCTAGTCTTAGGCCTGTTCACCAGAGCAGTCCATGAATTATTCATTATCAGCAACTACTACTATTAACTAGGGAAGTGATTTTACTAAACCCCTTATGCATGTGCTTATTTCCACTGAGTTCAAGGAAATTTCAAGACATCCTGCTTACCGTGGTAAAATTAAGTTTCATTGGCCCTAATCTTGCATATAGGTCTCTCTATAGTGAGAGGTTCCTTTTTGTTTTCAACTTTTGGAGAAGGAGCAACAACAGAGGATGTAGCTGCAAATTGTTGTTAATATTCTGTGATTTAGTATTCTGATAGCCTGTGAAATAACATGCAAGAAATAGCTGCTTTGGGTTTCCATCAGCCATATATCCTCCCTTGCAAGTTTCAATTCTCTTTCCTGGTTTTTGTGACGGATTTTTACCTAACTCTTTTCTCTCTTTCTGATTTTTTGTTTTGCCGATTATGTTCTTAGGAAGAGTTTTCAAGACTCATGAGAAATTGGGGAGATAATTTTGTATTGTGACCCTTAAGTGAGTTGATTCTCCTGCACTCTCCTGATGGACTCTTCTACGTTACTTCTCCTTTTGTTTTCTCTGGTCCTAACATGTTGAATAAATTTTTCTCATTGTAAAGATGTAGAACGTAAGATTGGTGGAGGCAAGTGCTTAGTGTGGTTAGCAAGGAACATACATGGACTAGGGGAATTGCTAAGACAGTTCTTTGTTTGAGGAGTTGCATTTTCTGAGAAGTTGGATGAGTAGGGTTATGGGGTTACAAAAATAGCTCTATGACTTGAAAGTATCAGAAGTTTTATGAGCACATTCATTCATTTTTCTTGTGTGCCTCTGTGCAACAGTCATTGCTTATTGAAATGTAAATATGAAATAAAATTTCAAAAATTGTCTTCATTATACTTGGTTTTACTTTGGATTGGATCTAAACACTGCTACATGGAAGAGAGTGTAGACTCAGTGTCTCAGTTCATGCCTTAAAGTTAAATTGGTGCATATAACTACCACTCAATCATTTTCACTAGCTCGGAATCTCACGTACCATGACATTAATTTTTCAGCTGATCCCTCACAAGAATGATAACATTATTTTTTCACCAGGAAAATGGTTTACACCTTACATATCTATTCTATCTGGATATACTATGAAATAAATGACCGTCTTTTTGCTGTTTGTTTTAGAAGTAAAATCTTTCAATCATTTTTTAAAAATGAGGGGCAACGTAAAAAATCCAAGCCAGTGCAATAGGATATCTTCAGTCATTGACAACTACTCTTAAGCTTTCAATCATCCGCCAGAGTCTGATTGAAGAGTGCGGATTGTTATGATCTCACAGTGTTTTTAATGAGCAAATCATTACATCATAATGAAAACCAATACATTGCTCAAGTTTCACATTGAGTGAGGCTGAATGGCTGTCTCTCAGGAACCAGGGACTGTAAAGAAAAATGAGAGTCCTAGGAGGTAATGCTGAGCATGAGCACCCATTGCCATTTTAAAAAATACAGTCCTCAAATGTATAAACTGGAGTCTGTACAAGAGGAGCAGAAAGAATATGTTTTCTTTCACTGTCATAATTTGACTGATCTCAGAATAATATGTGTAGTTCTAATACACAGAATCCAAGAAAGAAATTAGAGGAATTAAAAAAACGTTTGAAGACTTACGAGGAGGATTTGAAAATACATTGTTGCAGAGAACAATGGGAAGTTTTCAGAGGGCAGATTAACAGGTAACTCAAGTTTAAATATCTAAGAAAAAGAAATCTAATAGAGTCCTCAGTCTAGCAAAGGAAGATTGAAAAAATACCAGAGATAGAAACATACTGGATATGAGGTCTGTAATTTGTAGGTGGCTGTAGTTGACCATTGCCAGTTGGAGTCAGACAACTGCAGTGATATTGGCCAACTAATCTAAAAAGGACGAATTAGAGAGAAATTAGCTGCTTGTGGTTAGCTGTGGGCAGATTCTTTCTTAAAGGAATAAAAAAAAAAATGTTGTCTGTAGGATGCATGAAAAAGTAACAGGGAGAGGATTTTTTTGATGGCATGAGCTGAATTAATGGGAAGAATGAACAGGAAGGTAGATTCTAAACTTCAGTGACACTGTTCACTCGCCTGAAGAACTGATGGAAAAAGTGCATTTACATCCTAGAGTTCAGCTGGGCAACAGTACTTTTGTAATTAATGCTAAAATGAGTTTAGGGCTGCAGAAAAGAGATGTAAACATGGATGATAACTTTAAGATAAGTCAAACCACGTGTTTTTAAGGATTTACCTGAAGCCAAGCAGGAACACTGTAATAGGATTCAAACATCGGGTTATAAGGAAGAGAAATTCTGAGGCAGAGGAGGAAGCCATCACCACTGAAGACATACGTATATAAAACTATGGCACGGGGAAGATGGATATTGAAATGAAGGAAGTAACCCAAAGGAAATGCCTGTTCCACGGTGCGCAACAGGAGCATTTAAAGAGCGTTAGCCTTAAGCAGAAGATATGCAGAGAAGGAAAAATGGCTTTTGTGTGTAATGTACACAGAATTTACGATTATGTTAGTCCTGTAAAACCCTTTAAACATTACTGATTGTGGAGCTGAGAGAAGATTAAAGCTATTTAATATAGGTAGTATGTAATTTGGTAAAGGAAAATGCAGAAAAGAAAAGATAAATTATGATTTTTTTCATATTTATTTCACATTCTACCAGGAGGATTGAGCATAAGACAACACATTTTTAGTAAGGTGTTAGTGACATTTTTTTTGAGGAAAAAGCTGTTCATTTTAATTGGGGGCGTAGAGACATTTTAATCCTTTTTTTGAGTCAAAATCTTTATAAAGTACTCAAGCCAAGATATTTTGTTAAAGTTTTGGCTTCAAAAGAATAAAAATACTTATTTTTCAAAGTATTGTTTGGCAGAAGTAAAGAAAACTAAATTTGCTATGAGAAAAATGAGGGAAAGGCATTATAATAAAAAGTAATTTCAATTAAAAATCTACAGGTGCTGCATTTATTTCAAAATTTTACAAGCTCTGTCACCAAAAGACTAAGTTAGATACTAAGGAAATGTAAGAGGTAGGAGACATAAATTTCTGTTGTTTCTTTAGGAAACCCTATATTGAGGACTGAAAATACAGGTAGTATATGATGATTGACAGTCTCAAGACTTCTATTTTGAGAAGTTACTCTGAAGAAGGTAAAAGCATATTTTCAACGAACATAATTTTGATCAGAAGGCATTATGTATAGCTTAGAGTGCATTTTATTGCAGCCGTAGTCATAGACATTTCTGTGTACAGTTCAAAATGTCCTTTTATTTTCTTCAGAATTCCTCCAAAGACTGTGAATATTGGATTTTACTGTGTTTTTTATATTTCTGTCAGGGGTCATAAAAGTTTGGTTTCATTTCTGTTACTCAGCTGCTGCTTTGTGGTATTTGTGACACTCTTCATGAATAGGAGTTAAAAACTTCTTTATGTATACAAATACATATTTTCCTATTTACATATACTCTACTGTGTGTCACTAGACTTGTCTTTACACTAGCAGCTTTTGTAGTAGACATCAAGTATACAGTACTCATTTTATATATGTCAGATCCTCAAGGGCCATGGCTTTTGCCAGACGAAGCACTTTTGATTTTGAGGCTGATGAAATACAGTGCTATTATTGATCTGTGCATGACACAGCCAGTCTCTCTGCTGGCAGAGTGTAGCAACATTTATCCAGGAATTTGTGAAATGTCACTCGGATCATGTTCGTAAGGTAAACTGTGCAAAATCCAGGATTCAAGCTGAGAATCCATGAGGAATTGGACGTGACTCTTATTCCTTCATCCTGTCTTCTAGGTCAGCCAAGTGGTATCTATTAAAACAGTGTCTGTGTTTTGTATTAGGTGTTGAAGAAAGTATGGTTATCACTAGGAACACCCTGTTCGGTATAGTCATACTGCTGGTTTTCTCAGGTTTTTAAGACACTTGGGAGGACAAGATTTTTAAGTCGGTGAAAGTGATCTAAGCATTGCAAGTGTGTAATTTTTGTTTTCTTTGTGGCAAGTGGATGATTCCTGTACAGCTGCAAGCAGAAAACTCTACTTAGATTTTCTAAAGAAATTTAACTTTCCTTGCTTTATTTTGCATGTAGAGATATGTGGCAATTCATGTTTGTCAGTAAGATCTCAGTAAGTAATAGTGGTTGGAGAGGATGTGTGACAGTCTCTACAGATAAAACTGTCGTAAAATTGATAATTAGGTATTTTCTTTCTTTATAAGTATGATTGAGAAAGGCTGCACATTTTTGCTAGTATTGAAAGCAGCTCATTTAAGAAATACAGAAAGCTAAGGTTTATAACAAAACCCCAAACTTCCTTGTACTGTTTCTCTATTTGTAAATGATCAAGTGTCACTTTTCCAGACATTTTTATAGGTGGTGTTTCAGTTTAAAAGATTGTTTTCAGGTATAAAAAAGACACAAAAAGCTGCAATTCTTAATTTTCTTTTTTTCTTTCTGAAGCAGTTATAATAGTAACAATTTTAAAGTTAGCTATGGAGGAAAAAAAGACTTTTATATTTGCTAACATTTTTCAATTTTAAACATTAAACTCTTTTTTAAAGTCTTCTTGTATTTAATTTAAAATTCAGTTATTAGTTAAAGTAAGAAGAAACAGGTTTTGTTGAAGTGAAAGTTCTGAGTTAGGCTGTCTTAGGATTTTTTTCCTAAAGCTAGCAAGGATTTTCTTCTATTTTTCAAAAATAATTTCTGTAGTTTGAATCCCACAAGACAAAATCAAGATTTAATTGAAACGCCGCTTGTGAATGACCACAGAAATGTTCTTGATATCTACTTTTTCAAATCTTTTTCCAACATTTGTACATAAACAGTAAACCTAGAGGGGAGAAGTTGTTGTCGGTCATGAAAAAAATATTTACATATATGATGCCTTAATCTTTACGTGTTATCCCTCCCTTTACAAGATTACCGTATGTGAAACCCACCGTAAGGTAAAACTCAGGAAGTTATGGGAGAAGTCAAAATAGTAGCTGGTTGGTTTTTGGATTGGGTTGTGGCTGTTTTGTTTGCTTGGGGTTTTGTTTTGGTTTGTGGGATTTATTTTGTCTTGTGGATATGTGTGGTTTTTTTGCAAAGATCCGCAGGCTGAGCAAATACCAGTGTGTGTTTCTTAGGAACAAAGATGGTACTTCGTAGCATGAGGGCCACCAGCTTGTCAAACTACTGCTCATCATAGCAGAACCATTGCTAGCTTGTCAGGCATTATTTTTTCCAGAGCATGTCACAGAGGACATTTCTTCTTCTACTTAGCAATGTCGAGACACTCTGTGTAATATTGTACCTTGGTTTGGCATCACACACAAAACACATATTGGAAGCAACAAGAATTTTAGTAAGTTTTGAACATAACAACAATGAGGAAAGATTGAAGGTCTGTAATTAATGAAATCTATAAAATAATAACAGATTAATGGTGGAGACTGAAGGAGTGTAATGCCCACCTTTCCGTGGATAAAAGGCTATTTAAAATTAGTGGTCAGTTTGTGCTTCCATATCCTTTAAAGAGAATGGATTTAATTTTTCAAGAAGGACCGCTTATATATAATGCATATTTTCTCTCGGAGGACACTGAAGAAGGCTGCCAGGAGAATCTTCTCCGCATTTAAACTAAAATTTTCAGGAATAATTTGCTTATGCTCTTTGGTACATATGCTCTGTGTAATGTATTCTTGACATCATTACCTTTCTCATTTAGAATTTTTTTTTCTCAAATGGAAGGTCTTTTTTTTAAGGTAACTAGCACAAGAAAGATACCTTAATAGACAAGAGTTCGAACAATGGATCTAAAAACTAGTCCTTGAAAACTCTTACTCCTTAGACTCCAAGTTCTCCTTTTCCTCCATTCATGTTATTACTCTTTGGTTTCTAGTAAGGTTTATCAGTGATCAGAAAGGAGGACCATAACAGCTCCCGCATCTTGTCCTTCTGGAACAAGAGTTCTTTTGGACCCCTCTGGATTTCAGAAGAATCTTCACCTTCACCAGTTCCGCACTGATAGGTCTGCAGAGCACCAGTTTCGTGTTTGACTCTATTTTCTTACCTGTCACACAGTGAGATTTCTTTCTCTAGGTGATATTGCACAAAGGGAATTGGCATTTTTGTAAGAGCCTGCATCTTGCTCCAATTTTCTCATTCCCGCAATCCCCTGTTTAAGCTTATGTGTTCAGAATTAATGCTGGTGCTCTGTTGTCCTGGCTACTCCCTTCCACTACAGGAACAAGCTTCAAAACATACATCCATACCCAGGCATACGAGCCATTCTTACCACTTTACCAAGGATGATGCACAAACCTGCTTAAGGTTTTTGTTGTTGTTTTTTGTTCGGGGGGATATTTTGGACTTTCTAGGCATAAAGAAATGGTAGTCAGGAACTAAGGCATCTTCAACAACAGTAGAAAAAGAACGTATTACAATGAAGGCACTTCTGAGACAAGGGAACTACACCTGAGATTCCTTTTTAAAAATACTTATCTCCAGCTTTTCCACTTTGGGATTGTCTTAATTATTCTCTGCCTTAGACTCCCCATTGTTGCAGAGAATGAGTGCTGGTTCCTAGGATTCTGTGGCGTCCCTACCGAAGACAGATGCTGTTACTGTCCTTGTAACCCGAGGGAAGAATTTTGTGGTTTTGACACGAAGCTGGTTTGCCTGAAGTGCCTGAACCTCATGGACTCTGTAACTGCTAGATGACTTAGAAGAATGTTTATGCTTTCTTACTAATGTTTTGATGGTCTGATTTGCTCTCCTAAGGTTTAATTGAGAATTAATGAGGTAGTCATGGACTGTTCCCATACCTTGTATCATGTTCAGCTTTACTTTGCATCACTCCATTCTACTCTTGATGCCTCCTGATGTGCCAAGAGCTTCAGTTCCTTTCTTGACAGTGGAGACTGTATGACTAGCCATAGCCACAGCACATCCCACAAAGGTTCACGGGCACTGGGAAAGCACCTACTCTTTGGTGGCTGAACTGTGCAGAGTGTTCTCTTTATTTTTGGATTGAAAGGTCATCTTGTGGTCTTTAGCGTATTGTATACACAAAATGGCTGATTTTGTCTATACTCTCATCTTGTTTATGCAAGCAGAAGAAATTGAGGGAACTACTAAGGAACAGCAGCTGTAGGTCTGGTTCAAGCTGGGATTTAGAATTGCAGTGTTGTCCTCAAACTGTTCATGTATGTGAAAATAATAAATGGCCCAAGTGAGTCATAATATTGATGATAATCATGATAAAGGGAAAGAGTATTTCACTTTATACATTAGACTGAAAACATGGCTTTTTCTTACGATGGTCTCTTCAGATATTAAATAGATGTGAATAGTATATAAATAATACAGTAATATAAAGAGTATTTTACCCTAAACTGTTCATTTATGCCTGTAATTTTAGCAAGGGTTCCAGTGATAACATAAATTACAAATTAAAGATAAGACTGTGGGGGTTCATTTACAAGAATCCAGGGATGAATTACCAATTTAATTTATATGAAGTACATTTTAGTGGTAATTTTTAAATGCAGTTCATTATTTTGAAAAATATTTCTGTCTGTGCATCCTCTGCACAATGTCTGTCATCAGCTTTCTCATCTCAGAAGTGGCTAGCAATGGCTTTGTTTTCTTTTATAGGAGTGTAAATAATAAATAAATATTTGTATAGTGTCACCTCTATGTGATTAGAAAAATTCCTTCCAGAGACTTAACGTTTTTTTCCCCACAATTCTTTGTTGCTTATTTCTATGTTTCTCTTTCTCTATGAGAAAATAAAACTTCATTAACGAAGTTTGTTAATAGAGTTTATATTTAAAATGTTTTGCTTTTGCACAGTTGTCTGCATAAAAACAATTGAGAAGACCTTCCGAGGACATTTTTTCAGCTTTTGTTAATATCTGAAGTGGCTGCAAATGAGCTACTTAAATAATTGAACAAAATTAAGCATAGAGATATCTTTATAAATTTCATTCCTTGAATATTGCAACCAACTTCTGAGAATGCCTATAGCCTAAATACATTTTAGTAATTTTTATTTTAAAATAGTTACTTCGCTTCCTCAAAGTACGTTGAAAGAGAATGGGCTTTAGCAGTTGAAAACCTGAAATTGAAGCAAAGGAAAATAATACCTAAAGAATAATATGGGAGATGGAACAGCTTCCCCTACAAGCACAGATTTCCTGCCCACTTACATTTGAGATGCAGAAATATTTCAGTAGAAAATGGTTCACTCTCTAAAACAGACAGAAATGAGGAGAGGTTAAATTAATATTTCACCATTCTTTCAGTTCTTTTGTTTCTTTTTTTTCTTACATATTCTCTTAAAAATAACTTCAGTTTTTAAAGATATAAAGCTGTATGCTTTGGAACTAAGTGGGTAAATCAAAAGAAAGTTTAAACACAGTCTTTAAAATAGCATTTTCATTTTGGTTTCTCTCTGTTTTATGTGAGTTATACGGAAAACAGATGGAAGCATTATTAATTTTTTCCCCCAATGAGTTTTAGTGCAGCATATTTGTATGTGTTATCTGAAACATATGAATACTTAGTATTGCTGCTGTTAAATTTGTAATGAGTTGTAGGGATTGTGAAATTCCCTGACTGGCTCTCATGCAAGTAGTTCATTTGCAGTGCTTAGATGTGTTAAGATTAAGCAGGGGGAATATGGCAAGCAGTATCCCTGACCCTAGATGAAAAATTCAAATTTCAGGCTTTATGAGTTTGCCCCACCTCTCATGTTTGGTGGAAATCAGATAAATACTGTGTAGTCCTGAAAAAAAATCATGCGGTAAAACCTGGTCCTAACTACAAAAGATAGCATGGATACCATGTCTTATATTGAAAATTCCCTAGTAAATACAAAGCCGTGGAAATCTTGGGGCAAATTTTATGCATCGGCTGGAAGTCATTCCTTGTATGTAGCAATACTTGATGTGCACAGGCATGTTAGGTGTTGGAATACTAGTATTTATTTAAATAGTGGTGGGTACATGAAAACATTGGTTTTGAACTTCAGCCGCATCTTCACAACTGGCTTGCCATAACTTGGATATTCTCAAACGGGACAAAGTGTCTTTAAATGTCTCCAGTTATATTTTAATTTTTAATTTATTTGTGGTAAAACATTTTAATGTACTGTGTTGTGTCTGGCAGATATTAATACTTCAAATAAGTTCAAATTTATACGATAGTGTATACTGAAATACTGAATATTTTTATTTTTAATAAATATTGATTTCTTCAAGTTCTGTAATTTTTATCTGGAAATATTAAGGTCTTGCAGACAATGCACATCTGTATATTTTGTCAGTTTGTATCTCCATATTGGAAAATCAATCACAACTAAAATTAAATCATATAGTTGTGATCATATAATTGATCATTATGAAACTGCTTGTATAAGTGCTGTTAAATAAATAGTTAATAGTCCTTATATTCCCTTGAAATTTGCAAGGACAGATGGGGTGCAGCATCTGCTTTAGTATGAAAGCAAGATAGTATTCTTAATACGTACAGAAATTAGGAATGGGATACAGCAATGTTTACTTATACAGAGACATGAAATGAAAGTGATAGAAAATGAAGGATAAAATAGAATTGCTGCAGGACAAAACCTTTATCTTTGAATTGGTGTATCATTATACAGATGACATATTTCAGAAGCATTTTCATCATCTTAAAAATTGTGATTTATATCATTACTAAGTTTTTTCTTATTTTCTGTAATTTATTTGAAAAAGCATTGGTTGCACAATGCACAGTTCTGTACTCAGACTTGTTTCTTATTATAGGAGCAGATAACTTCTTGGAGAATCGGGCCCAGAATATATTACTCCAGTTCATTTATATATGAGTGTTGTGTGTTTCTCTAAAATATAGTTATGTTTTCTGCTCTTGATCTATGTGATATTATTAGTATTTACAAAAAGAGAAAAACAAACCAAAATTCAAAAAGGATCTGTCTGGACTGATTCCATTGATTTTCTTTTCGTATTATTTAATAAGTTGCTTTAGCCAGATGTTGCAATGCTAGGGTTTTATAAGTTGTAGAATAAATTTAGCTGTAGATTATCTATAAGTACCTGAATTGAAATTACAGGTAAAACTTTTGTTTATTAAGTATTGTGCAGTAAATAGCCATTTATAAACAATGACTGATCAGTAGTAGCACATGTTTAAGAAGACACTCAAAATCTTTGAGTCTAGGAGTCTTTGTTAGTGATTACAAATGGTCTTCCAATAACAGCTGAATTTATAATTTGTATGTGTGAAAGGGCAATTCCAATGTAAACATCTCTGTTATAAAGCAGATGAACTTCAATTGTGTTACCACTATCAACAGGACAAATGTTTTTCTTTAGTAAAATACCTGAGATGAGAAATATACCTCTTATCTGCTGGTTAATGTCTGTATTTCTCTTTGGGGAACTAATTTAAACACTTCATGAGAGATTGACATTTTCAGTACCTTAAACATCCTTAAAAGCTGCTTTGTTCATTGCAAACCATATTTGGTATGACCTCATGATAATGTAGCACACCTCAAGTGTCATGCCTGTCTTTACTATGCACTTTGGAGCTGTGTTCATCTATACTAGACAACTGCACTTCAAGGAAACATTTTTTTTTCCTTGATAGGCAATTAGTAGTAATTAGGAAGATTCACTTCAGTAAGGTGTCAACACGAGATTGTTTGAAAAAGTTGAATGTCAGTGGCTTTAAAAGAGGGCTCTTTTCCCTGACACATAGGTATGGCATGTGAAACATGAAATGTTAATTTAACTTTTCTGCTTATTATTCATGCACAATATTATTTTGTCATTCAGATACTACACTGACAGAGTGCAAAGGGTGTTAAAATAGTGCTGCTAGAATAAAAAGAGGATTAATCTACCATTGGCCAATTAGCCAAAGGGTACTTAATGGTCTCTAAAGGCTACTGAAGTCTTAACAACTAGCTAAAGCACTGGCAAAAAGTCCTCTATATTACCTTCATTTATTTGACATTTTGTGAAATAGTCAGCTCCTGATAACTGCATTTGGCTGAAAAAAATTGCAAGTAAATGATTCCATAGATTTTACTAAAATTTCAGAAGAACACATGACAAATAAGTTCTACATTTTAGAAGTTAGTCTTGCTTTTGGGGTGTCTTTGTTTCAATTTAGGGATGGGATATTAAGTCACCAAAGACTTCTGTTTGATATTTTGTCTTCGTGTCTAGAATACTAAGTAATCAACCACTTACAGCACTCGCATGAAAAGAACTTTGATTGAGGATTTGAAGTTATTTGCCTTTTCTCTATATGACCACATTAAGTATTCAGCACAGCTTTTTAGTCTGGTATATATCTTTTCAAATAGCTACATACCATCTTTATTTATTTTAGGATTTTTTTTTCTGTGACCCATCAGGCAGAGGAAGGTTTTGATTCAAGAGAATGCAAAAGGGTCAAGTATAGTGGGATTGACACAATAAATTTGTCTCAGATATTGTAAATAGATTTATCATTATGTTATTATAATATTTGATAGAGCGAATAAAATCATAAATACTTAACTCTGCCTGCAATCATGCTTTGAAAAGTTCTTTTATTTTTGTGTGTGCAACAAGTACTGCTTGTTTTGCATGTTTTTCATGATCAGGCTGAAACTGTGAGAAAATAGTATTCTGTATAAAACATTTATAGATGCACTGTTAAATTCTGAAATAGAACTTTGTATAGGAGCTATGCGTATAGCAAATGTATTTTATTACCTACTGTAGCAAAGTTTCATAAAGATAAGAAAAAGAAGTGTGTTAACTTCAGTTTTCTTACAGACATAGCAATGTTGTCGTCTGTCAGGATTTTAGAATGGGAAGTTTCACAGCAAATGGGATTTTTACACATCAGAGTATATTAGCTTTAGTTTACAAAATGAGTAGTAAAATAAGATTATGTCACTGCTTAAAAAGTGTGTCAAGAATACCTCATTTACGTCCTGTTTTATAATTTTTTATATAATATATTTTGGAAATATAAATGTATGGGATTGTGTGGCTTCAGTAGCAGTACAGTATCAGCTGCTTCCAACAGAAATGCTACATTCATACATGCCAGTTGCAGCAGAATAGTGCCTTCTGTAAAATGAGCTCAGAGCCCCTCATGGAGTGATTGTGATGCCAAGGAGCAATAGGCCATTCCAGGAACTTCCTGTGTTAACCCACTGAGCCTTCCACACAGCTGTCTTTCTGAGCAGAGGGTTTATGGTAAAAAAGCCTTGCTGAGTCACTGGAAGTTTTATGCAGACTACATAGAAACTGGGGTTTCGTCATCTATTCCTTTGTGAGCAGCAGAACAGAGTGTCATGGGTATACCAGGAGCAAGGAGATTAAGATGGATGGATGTTAAAATACTGAACCTATAAACATCTGTTAAGCCAAAAACGCTCTGGAGGAGGTGCAGCAGACAAAGGCCGCTACATCATAGAGGAACAGCAGTAGGCTGCCTTTACCAACATCTGGTCTAGCTGATGTTTAAGATTCCTCTACCTTTCATCCTGGTGACCTCTTCCCCTGGGGTAAATTCTTTTTACTCTGCCTTTCAGGATTTGTGTGCATGGTACCACACACACATAAAACTTCCGTTGTGTCGAAAAAAGAAAAAATAGTAAAAAACTTGACCTAAAATATAGGGAGTGGTGAGGAACACCAAGGTAATGAACTTGTTTCCTAAGTAAATGCAACTAATGTCATTTGGACATAAATATCTTGATAGGGGGTGGGGGGGCTATTTTTTACATCCCACATGGATTTACATAGGATTTTCACATAACCATTCAATAGATTAAAAATAGAAGAGTAATGCAGTAGAATTATCAGTCCTGTAGTACATTTACAATATGTACGGAAGTATTAAGAGACAACTTCTGTGAAATCTCTGATTGCAGTTGCGTGCCTGTCTGCATTTGCGAGTTGGACATCTTGTACATCATATGCTACTTTCACTTTATCCTTGTAGTTCTTACACTGTTTCTGAATTTATATAGATTCTTATTTTAAAATCTTTTTTTCTACCTCCTAAAGTAGTTTCTATAATCAGCTGTCATCTTTAGTACATGTCCCATGAAGACCTTTTCTTTTTGACTATATTTGCTATAATTTTTGAGAATGTAGCCAGTGCAATTCATGACTTTTTAGAACTGATGCATATTGTCAGCAGCAGTAGCCTAAGAAACTTCTGAGAGTCACTAGCTATCTTGGGCAGATACGGGGGCATTTCTAATTGTGAACAGAGATATTGATCTAGCTATGATTCTTTTTTCCTTGCTTTTCTTTTTATGAATAATTTATTATAGAGACACTGAATCATGAAATTCTGCATGTAGAAATATTGGATATACTGGACAAATTAACATAATCCTCATATTTTTCTATACTGTGTCTTTCTGTACTACTATTGGTTTTGCTTATTGAAATAGTCCTCATTTTGTCTTTTACTCTACGAATGTATTAATTATGAGAATAATATATCAGATTAAGGAATAGTCAGTTAGAAAATACAGTATCTATATCTTGTTTAGTAATGACAGCAGACACAGAAGGGAATGGAAAGATTACTCCTTTACTAAGAACAGTACTTATTTCAGATACATATGTAAATGCCCACTGACTTTAATAAGTGCACTTGGTGAATATGAAATAAAATACTGTTCGAGTTTTAACTTTAAATACCAGATGAATTTTTCTTGTACCCATGATATTTTTTTAGGCTAATGCAATATCTGCAAGCATTCTTTTCTCATTCATAATGGGAATAAATGTGACCCTCTTTTACCTGTATATATGTGATCTTCAGATTTTTGTCATGAGAGTGTATGTTTTTATAAACACATATATATGGAATTTTTTTTGCTAATAATATCAAGCTGTATAAAATCTAATTTGTAAGTTAAATAATAAACTCTTTGAAAATAGAATGCTCTCCTTAACTTTCACCTTTTTTGTGGTTGTTTTGTTTGTTTTTTGGGGTGGGATTTTTTGTGTTTTGTTGGGGTTTTGGGGGTTTTTTTGTGTGTTTGTGTGTTTTTGTTGTTTTTTTTTTTTGTTGGGTATTTTGTTTGGCACCAGCAGAAAATCAGGCACACATTTAGTTATTTCGAACTGTCACGTATCTTCTTGTGTTTCTGATCAGGATTCTTCACAAAGTGAGGGGTTTTTTGCACTTTGAGGTATTTCAATACCATTTTGTACAGTTTTTTCTTGTGTTAATCTACTGTATTACAGTCTTATTTGGAATAATAGCACTTTAATAACGCTTTTAAGGAGCAGAAAGCTGTTAGGCCATTGTTGGCTTTTGGCTGACTACAGTTGTGAGAAAGTTAATCACTAGCATGGAGATTATTTCAGTTCCCCTTTTTGCAGAACAACATTCAATATTATTTAAACTAAAGCATTTATTTAAAACATTACTTTTGTAAGGAGTAATGCGAAATATATTGGTACAAAGATTGAATATGTCTTGTTGGTTGCCAGTCAAGTGCAACAAGACAGAGTTGTTTGCATGATATTTATTTGAACTAAATCCCTAACAAGCCTCGTCTGCTAATTGGACTTAGCATTTAGGTTGCTAAGTGAGAAGCATTTTGGCTGCAGTATAGGGTGGTAAGACCTACCCAGTGGAATAAACAACTAACATCTGTTATCCTGTCCTGCTCCAGCTTGTCTTTTACCACTTAAGTACTTCAGCCCTAGAGTCAAGGTTATGGAATGTGCGGTTCTCTGGCTATGGTGTATATATTCAAAGGGATGAAATCGCACACAGGTAAAGACCAGCCAACCAGGAGATGTTTAGCGCAGCTGGTCCACTTTGCTTTAACCTCTACAAGCCCTACAAATATCAAAACAAAAGCCAAGAGAAGGGGATATGCTTTATAGCAGTTGTCAACACAGCAATTCAAGTGAGCTTACAGTGGTCACCACGATAACAGATTTGACATTTAACCACCCTTAATTCATACTGGTGTCTGAGACACCGTGGTATTTCTTTATGTTGTGTATAGAAATAATTGCTGAATTCCAGAGAAGCTCTTGGTAAACAGGTTTCGACAGTAACTGCTGTTACAGTTTTGTATGAAATTTTTGTTTGTCATGGTCAAAACAGTAACATATTCAGTCAAAATTGAATTATTTTGCCTTAAAAAAAAATTGCTTGTTTTTAATGATAGTAGATTTCTTTTTTTCTACTGGATTTGATCTTTGCCTGTGCTAGAGAATTCAACCAACAGATATGCAATATAGTTACAGATAATATATACTGCTTCATTCCTCTTAAATGTTGAACTGGAGAAGCATCTCATATGATCAAGCAGAAGTATTTTTAGGATGAAATTGTGATTGTTTCTTCTCTTTGTAAAACAGATGTTGACCTCCAACCTGGCCAAGTGGCAACAGGAGAAGGAAGATTTAAAAGGAAAATTAAAGTTGAGAGAACATCTGTCTCAAACTGCTGGCAAGAGTGAAGCCACACCAGCTCCTTCAAAGAACATTGGTTTAGAGATGCAGCAGCTGCAGTGCAAACTAAAGGTGACAGAACAGATTATCTAGCACTGAGGATAATTTGTATGAGCAGTAGTTCATAACTGGCTCATGCAGACGTACATATACTCACATACGCCTATCATTTGTATATCGTAGCCAATGATTAGCAGCTTAGATGTTATGTTGCCTTTGATGGTAAGTAGAAATGTAGTCATAGACAGAACTAAAAGTTACAATTAAAACAATTTCTGAAGATCAAATAGGCCAGACAAGGAGCCTTGCTGGGTTTTTGCACAATGATTAAGTACATATTTTTGGAAGGTGCTGTGGAATTAGTTTGATGAGAATTCAGTTGATTCCTTTTTTTCTCTAAGAAGGAGAAAAGCAATAGCTGTCTGTGAAAGGGGAGCAAAGAATTTGAGCTAATGGAGCAGCAGTGTTGTGTGTGTGTCAGTATTGTCTTTGTCTTCAAAGAGACTTTTTTTTTTTTTTAATTTGTATTTTTGTAGATTAGCTGTTAGGAAAATACTGACTTGTTGATGATTTAATTTTTCAGTCTCTGGTGATTCTGTTGCGTGTGAATGATGTAGATACCGGACTGTGTTGTTCTGAAAGCTTTGTCAGCAGGTGGCCTGGCTCAGACATATTAATTCTTCTTCTCTTCTCACTGGAGGAAATATATTTGCAACAGAATGTCTTCAGGTTGTTTTTTCCCATTGTTTTCTGTTAAATAGTAGAGGAAAGAGAAAAGGTTAAAATAGTACAGCTTCGTGCTGCTAGAAGAAACTCCACAGTAGCAAGAAGTCTGCCAAAGGATCAAGTAGAAGAAAGGGCTGCATTACATGGTCAGCATAGCTGACTGTAAATGCTGGATTAGCTGTGCTAGCACAAGAGATGTGGGTAATGCTCAAACCCCTTAGTTGTTGATGGTAATTGTGATATTACAGATCTTGGCTATTGCACACTGGATGCATAACTTCTAAATCCAGGGATTAGTAAAGGTAGGTCACATTGATAAAGAGATGAGACCAGCAGGGAGTAGCCATGAAAAGGTACATAAATTGATCTACTTTAATTATGAGAAAGAGGTCTTAAAACCATACACACTGTCTTCTTGAGTTTTGCTTTTAGATTTGGGATTGGCTAATCTGCTTCTGTTGCTGGTGAGTGGTAATTTCTGTTAATTAGGGTTCTACCTTTTAGATAAGTATCTTCATTATCCAGAAACTTAGCAGTCAATTGATCTATGTGAGTAGGAAAAATTTAAAAATGGGGATTTATTTTTTTAAATAGCTTAAGAGTAACACTCATCCTAGAAACCTACTCTATTTGTCTGCCAAATGTGAACAGCAAAATAAATTGCTGAAAAATCAAAGGTTTTTTTTGTTTCTGCAGCAGAGGAAGTATTTAGCAAGCATATATAAATCTGATATCAAAAATACTAGCATGACTTCTAATTCCTTCTTAAAGATATATTAAATTTTTAATGACAAAATAAATCATGTATGCAAAACTATATTTAGGATGGAGATAGTCTGTGACCCCAAATGCTAAGCAGTAGAGTAAATTTACTGGTTTCTGAATTGGATGAGAGTTATAAGGGCCTCAAAAACTACTTAAATCAAGTTTCTAAAATTCTTAACTTTATTTAAGGCTAGTTTAAGTCCTGTAAGTAATTTTTTAGCAGAAGAGTTTGGCAAAGGGTTGTCAATTATTGTTTCCGGCTCTCTGGCTGACTAAAAAATGAGACACGTAGTTATCCTCCTAGATATCTGGATGTGTAAGCAGCAAAAGCTTTCCTTATAGCTCAAAATGTCCAAATACCTGGCTTTGTTAGTTAATTTTTTTTTCCTTAGCACTGTCTTTGCGGTGTTTGTTTATGTTGTATGTAATGACTCGTTGTATCTTTGCCAGTAGGAAGAAATGTGTTAAGTGTGGGTGGTGAGTTCGGAAGCAAAATAGTGTAAGCATATGTCTTTGCCTCTGAACATGTGCAGAGGCCCACATAAGTACTCAAGTTCATGTCTGGTGTGTAAACCACGTAACTGGGTACTATGCTTTGCACTAATGGAACTCAAGCTCCACAAACAGGTCTCAGGAAACTCAGGAATATTCTGCTAGCATACATCATTTTAACAATTTTCTGGTTATACCTCACATTATAATAATAGTAAATAGACTAGACAAGTTATTAAGAACAATATTTTACATCTAACTATGCACACAAGAATATATACTCCCCTTGAGGTGCACAGAGTTATGTACAGTACTCCCATTAATGTTAATAGGCATTACAAGTCTGCACCGAGCAGAGAAATTCTCCTGAAGTAGCTTTGTTTACAGCATGTCTGATGTGTTTGCTTATTGTTTATACATAGTAAGTAAAAAGCTGTGGTACAGTGGCTAAATCTGTATATATATAGGCACACACGTATTTTGTGCATATGCCTAACATGTATCCTTTGGCAACACCTTTTGGAGCTCTGAAATGTCTCTGTGGTGTGTTTGAGCTGCCATTTCAGCAATGGCATTCAATGCATATGCTCAGACTGCTAAAATGGCTACTTAGTTAAATTTCGTATTTTTTTTCTGTAGACTGATTCAGTTGTTCTGAATTTAGATCTTGGGTAGATGATATGTGTAATTGCCTGGAGGAGTAGAGGCACTCTTTCTCTTATTGTGTACAAATGAGGAATGGCCAACAACTGTATAATTGTCCTTCACTGGAATGACATGTGCCTGAAAATTAGCATCATACATGCTTGTTACTGAAATGTAGAATTTGTGTTACTACAGGCAAATGGAAATGTCTTTGCCTTGTGCTTTGAATTTCAGGAAACATAGAAATGACCACTCTTGTAAATTGTCTTGTGTTTCCTAATACTCAAAATGAGAGCAAGTACTGGACATTCTTGCTGTATAGATGTAGAGTCCTTGTGCTGTAGAACCATGCCATTCAAAGATGTAGTTCAAGTGAAGATCCAGTTTTACTTCTCTTCTGTTACCTTTTCTTCTGACCATGCTATGGAAGAGAAAATGTGGTCCTGATTGGTGCTTGCAAGTGTCCTGGGGAACATCTATTAACCATACATTATTAGAACAATGGAAAAGTACTGATTTTCATCATATTTTCCCAGGAATGTACTTCTGCTTAAGTGTTTCTAGAAAGTGAGAAAGCTCCTTTTGTACCAGTTAATTTCTAAGAACCTTCATAAAATACATGGAAATTAACACAGATTTTTTTTTTCAAAATTTACGGCTGACTGTGATCACATTCAGTGTAATTTGTTTATATTTTAATGTTTTTCAATATAGAATTCGAATACCGAGATCACTAAGCAATCGACCACCATTAAGTCACTGAAAAAACAAGTCCAGGAAAGAGAAGAATGGATTCGGGAACTACGGGCAAAGTATGGTCCCTCTTCTATCCATTGTGTCTGGTGCCACCCAGTGGCACCTGTAAAATTGCTACAGCGTTAACGGTTCTTAGATTTTTGAGAGAACGATGTATTCTTTTTACTGCAGTCTTGCACAGTGTTACAGGGTTGGGTTTTTTTTAGTGGTTTGTTTTGTTTTGTTTTGTTTTGTTTTGTTTTGTTTTGTTTTGTTTTGTTTTGTTTTGTTTTTTTAACTGAAGCAGTTTATGCTTAAATTGTGATTTTTTTTTTTTAAACTGATGAGTGATTAGCTAGCTACAGTATCTGTATGGCAATAAGAATACCTTAAGTCAGAACTCAGACTCTAGAGTAGGCTATTTTATCCTTGATGTAAGTCGAAATGAATTCCTCAGCACTGTTAAACACAGTCTTTCAAATTCAGTAATTCTTTGCCTAGGGGCTAAGAGACATGTCAAGGTTCAGATGCTTAAATAAGATTAAATAGCTAGTCTCATATTCATAAAAAAGTTCAAAAGGACAGTTGTATTTGTTTCTAAGTGAATTGATTAAGGTTTGCTATTCATTTTGAAATTCACAAATTGTCAAGTATGCAACTGAGATTTTTATTCTACCTATTGTAACTGACATAATACTGTTCTTCAATTATATTACTATGTAAACTATAAAAAAGCTATTAGTGTATCTGAATTTTAACTTCTCTAACCCTTCTGATTTTTGTAATTGAAGAAAGAATGCAGTTTACTTATCCGAAATTTGTTCATTTGAAAAAGAGAGAGCCTTAAAAATGGTTAAATTGTGTTCATTATTTTCTGTTTCAAAGTGCATTTTTCCACGGTAAGGTTTTAAATTTAAAAGAGCTATTGGATAGCATGGTTTCTTTATAAAATAGAAACTATTCTTTCATAAGCTATAAGATATAATAACCAAAATAACAGTAAGAGTATAAAGTTGAAATAGATCAAAGAAATTTTTAGATGCACTCTATTCCTAGGGGTTTTTTAATATCGTATTGACATTGTATTAACAGTGTTGTATTCCTAAACATACTACCATTCATTTTGCTTTCACTGGAAAAAAATCCAGATATCTGGACATATTTAGGTATTGCTTATGTTTATATTTAAAATACTAAGTTGTGTTGTAATAGTGGAAGCATTGTATAAGGCATAATTTTCTCATTGAACAAAGATTACTTTATAGTACATGAGAGTTTCAGGAGTTTTTCAAGAAGTTTCTGACAAAAGCTGATGTTATTTCTTGGTTTTGCATTTTATCTCATCTGACACACAGGGACAGAGTTTTTTCAACTATTTCTGTGTATTACTTAGTTGGATGAAAGGAGGCTTCCCCATTTCACTTTCTTTTGAAAATAATATTGCAAAAAATAGTTTTTGAATGATTGTTTGAGACATCAAAGGAATTTAATTAATTAAATTTTGTGGGTTCAGCAGGTTTCTTTTCCTTGTTTTGATATTTTTTTAAGAATTACTGTGATTTTGGTTCAGACAAACAAAAAGCAGATCACAAATATATTGCATATTTAGAAAAAAGTCTGTTTAATAAGAGACTGAAACGGGGTTTAGTACTTGAGAACCAGGTAAATTGCAAGCACTGCATCAGCTTTTATTTTTAAACCTACAGGCATAATAGATTGTCTACTGCCTTTGTACCTTTTCGTTGCATACTAACCAAATTTTCTAACAGTGGTATGCGGTCCAACTTATTCCCCTGCAGAATTTCTCAGTTGGAGAGGGACCTTGCTATGAAAAGACATTTGATAGAAGACTTAAAGTCTCACCTAAAAGCAAATCAAGAAAATGAGAAAACCTCAAATGAAAGTCTTGAGAGAAAGGTACAGGTACCTCTTTCTTGCTATTCCTAGTTTTCGGAAAAACAGAAGCTGGTGAATTTACAGAAGTTATTTCAACACACTATACGTATTAAATCAATATATTGCTTAAAGCAAAGAACATACAGTTAATTGAAGGGTGTAATTCCCTCAACTATAATTTGTATGAAATCAGTATATGGTGATAGCTTGAATGGATTCAGCATAATTTAACTTATCTTCGTTATAGGTGTAATTAAATATTAAAGTATTCAGAACACACAGTTGCAAGGATATGCTGTAAGTAGTGGGATTTAGTTTTATGCACTGTAAGTTCAGAAAATATAGTAGACCTGAAACAAGGGCGATTTTACATGACATATGCTAATGAAGTCCATGCATCTCTCGTGGCTATAGTAGTTAAATGCTTTAATATGTTAATCTATTTTTTACTGCAGTGTTATGAATGATTCACAGTTCTTACCTTACAGTAATTCTAACTGTGTAGGTAGTGCTTGACTTCTATAGCAAATTATTTTCTCCTGCAAAATTTTAGGCTGATTTCACTGAAGGTAGGAGAACTTGTATATGGTTTAGTATATTTCTCTGTTATCCAACTGATATACTGCACTTTGGCCTTTAATGCCAGAAAAAGATCATGATGTTTGGTTGTCTGTCAGGTTATGCAGTTTATGACGCTAAAATAGAAATAAACAATCTGCCACTTTGCTTTTGTTTGCCTAGAATGCAGGTGCTTGCTGAATATCACAAGCACTATTTCTGCTTGCAGTCATGCAACGTTTTCTGCTCCAAAGAGAGCTACTGTATAACCCTCCATTCTCCTCCAAAGATAAGCTCTTATTAAGAAATCCACAGCCAGAAAGTGCGAACATAAGTAAGCAAGGGAGCTAAGGTATGGCGTGAGAAGAATACCTGGTTTTGGTTTTAGATAAAAGATTTAGCATGGAATGATGTGCTTTAGTGCTGTACTTTGAGTATTTTAAGCACTGCATTTCCAGAGAATCATATTCCGTACGTTATTTTGATTATTCCATGTGGAAAATCAGCTTGATAAATTTTACATCATCTTCAGCAAAAGATCAAAGAAATTCCCTGTTACTCGATATTGTCAGGAAAAGTTTGGGATTAGCACTATAGGAAAGCTGAATGATTTTTAGGAGCATTGGTTTTTTTCATTTTACCTCCAATCAGTGTTTGCATTGGATAATCATTATCTAAGAAGCTTTACGGACTATTAGCATATAGACAGTTATTTTCTCAGCTGAGTTTTTATCTCTGACAAAAGAAATTAGTGGAAGTTGTAGTTTACTCACTTTTGCAATTACTGTAAGTCTAAAATACATAGGAACAAACAGCTTGCAAATGAAGAGCTTTTTTTTTATATTTAATGCAAGTCAAAACTTTATGTAACAAGATTGCTTGCAAACTGATCTCTACTGGATCAGCAGTAGAGATTTATTAAAGTCTGCAATTTCAGAAAAATATACTTCAGTAAAGTTACTTATATAGTTATGTATGTTTATGTAGTATAGGTATGCTTAGTTCTGATTTTATTCTAATTTTTAAGTTTTCTATCTTGATAGTCAATGCTCTTGGCCTTTCATTATTTCAGGTGAAGGCACTGGCTGAAGACAAAAAATTTTCCATTGACTCAGTGAAATAAAAATTTAATGTAGCTATGAAAGAGAAGTCTCAGTATGAGCAGATGTATCACAAAGCTAAAGATGAGTTGGAGAAAAAGGTATAATTAGAGTTTTGATGGCTCCACAGTAGAACTTTTTCATACCTTGCTTTCAGATGAAAAGTTGGGAGGTGAACAGCTTAAACTTTCAGCACAGAAAGGGAGAAAATAGCAGAATAATAGTAATCTGTTTCTCTGATGTAATTCAGTCATACCTCTGAAATTTAGATACTGAAACATGGGCATAATGACTGAAAATGAAATTACTTTTTGCCATGAAATTACATGCTGTATGTTGGAAGTAAAATATTCTGTGATGTCAGCCATGGTGTGGGAGGTTGGTTTGTTCATTCAGTCGTTTGTAATCTACCATACCTCCCCATCAGCTTTTATCATAGCAATGCTGTGTCTCTGTGGATGCGTTTCAGGATCTCAAGCTTATCAAACTAGAGAGCAAAATGATTGAGACTGAATGTGCTATGACTGAACTTGAAACTGCTGCATCTCAACAACTACATGGCTTGGCTAAACAGAGCACACAGGCTTTGGAAACTCTACAGAAGGAGCTGCTGCTCACCAGTGACAAAGTAGAAGAGTTCAAGACATTTGTGAAGGTTTGAATGTTCATTTGCTTTTGAGTGTTCAACCAAATAAAGGTATTTTTGATTGAAAGCAAAATGTAAAAGATTAAGCAAGGCTTTGATGCATTCCTTGTTCCAAAACAATATTTGTAGTTTTGCAGTGTTCTGGTGTCAGGTCTGAATAAGCAGAAAGAATCACTGCCTCTCTCCCAGACTTTCAAAGACTTCCTTAACTTTTATTGGTCATCTTTGTATATATGGCTGCCATATACTTGTTCCCAAAAGAGAAAGTGCTTAGTTGTGTGTCAGATTACTTTGCAGCAAAAAAATTCCCAACACATTTAATATAATAATTCATATCTGTTGATTACGGTGAATCACCTCATTTTCCGTAAGCATGTGCTTCTTGTTTTAGACATACTAAATAAGGAAGCCTCTGTGTTGCAAAATTGAAAGCAGTTTTAAGAGCAGTATGTAGAATATTGTTTCCTTATAATCCTTCCAGGGCAGTGGTCACAGCACCAGCCTGACAGAGTTCAGGAAGTGTTTGGACAGTGGTCTTGGGCACGTGGTGTGACTCTTGGGGATGGTGCTGAGCAGGGCCAGGAGTTGGACTTTGATGATCTTTCAGGTCTGTTCCAACTCAGACTATTTTGTGATTTTTTTAATTTAGCATATAACTACTATATACCAACTTTCAAAGGAGGCTATTGCTTATTAGCCCATGAAACAGAGCCACTTCTCTACTGCTCTTGGATTTCTGTAGAAGTGAGCTGCCTTCAGATATGTTTGAGCAAGTCTGAAGCATTCAAAGTAAAGAGTAATGGTATTTTGATGCACTGGAGAAAGAAAGCATGTATAGTTATCCCTTTAAGAATAACTTTCAACTCTGGATTGAAATTTAGTAGCTTAAATACTTGCGCATTACATCTTCTTTCAGTCTTCGTAAGATGAAAAGTCACTCTACCTAGCAGTGTTAAGACCTTTAGCATTTGCCTGAAATCATCCCATGTTCAGTTAAGTTGCAAAGTGCATATAAATTTCCTTATGAAAAAAGACTGAGTGATGTTGAATACCCTTTAGAATCCTAAATTCAAATAATTCGTAAGCTAACTTATCTAAGGTGAAAATAATGATTGGTTTTAATGAAAAAGTGCCTGTTATTTTAAAAAACTAGTTATTTTATTTTTAAAGGTTTTGATTAATATTTTCTGTTTGCTTTTTGATATAACTGTTGAAAAAGAGGTATAAAACTGATTACTATGCCCATTCATTCAGAAATATTCTGCCTATTCTTGAACAAACTGTAAATTTTCATGAGAGAAAATGTGCTTTCTTCTAATACTGAATCCCTACTCTAAGAGGAAGAAATAGGTGTTCTTTCAACAGCTTCATGCTTACTTTTGGCTAAATATGAGAAAGCCTGAATTAATCTAATGTATTATCTCTTATTTTTAATTAAGTACTCCTATTGATGACAGAGGGAAGCAATTCGGTCTCCACTCAGACTGCTATGAGTTTTGGAATGTCTTCACTAAATAGAGTGAAAGTAGCAGTTATAGAAATAAGGAGATAAACAAATCATACTATTAATATTTTACATTTTTCCGTAATGAAAAGTTTTTCAAAAATTAGAAAATGAGAAAGTAAGAGATCTTCGGTTCTGAAAAGTAACTGTAGTGTGCAGAATCAGTTATTAGCACCTATTATGATAACTTCATTCATTGTTGAATAAGATGACAGCTTCATTGTTAATTACTGTAAATATTCATTAACACTTGCATGGTTGCACTATGTGTAAAAAAAATGTTAATATGAAATTTCAAAATAATAATAATAATAATNTTGTTTAGTTGGGTGCTAAAATCAGATTGTATTAGCAATATACCACTGTAAAAAAGTAAAATCTTTGGCAATTCAGTGGAATTGTGCAGTATATCAAGTAAATCTTGTTCAAATACCTCTTGTGTATCTGATTTTATAGGAAGGTATTGTGACAATAGTTACTGTAATAAGTAGCGGTACTTCTTCCTCTTGAAGAGTGCAGCTCTTCTTTTGAAGTCTGGTCTGCCTCATTCATTTCTTCTCTTTCAGATAGCTGTCAGGTTTTTGTCCCCTGACCTTGACTCTCACTCCAGTTCCCGTAATTCAAATAAGTTTTTTTATACAGAGATCAAGATTAACCTTTATATATCACTTCAACAGGCTAACAAAATTATATGACCCTCTAATGTTCGTCTGTTATTCTGATCACTTCACAAGCTTTAATTGTTTTTTAAGAGTGTAAGTGTAATTTTCTCCTCATTCATGAATTGAATGAAGTTAATTTTTCTACCCATTCCACATCTCTTTTGACATTATATAGTTCTTTTTTAACATACAACAATTAAATTATTTCAGAGTTGCTAATTAATAGTTACAGCTATTAATGGGAGAACAGGGGAACTTCAGAGAAGAGATTGTGACTGTTTATAGCAGGCATTGTTACTTGCTTTTAGAGTTTTTGATAACACAGAACCACAGGATCTTGGATCCATTTGGGTCAAGATAATAAGTTACAAAACCTAGGGACGAGGTTTCTGGTAGAAGTCCAATATGCACCACTGGATCACATTAGAAGATTTGATGACTTACTAATTGAGCACATATTTTTAATGTAATGTAATGAAGTGTTGCATTGCTGTGGTCACCCCAATTTGCGACACTTACGCCGTGAATTAGCATTGCTAGATTGTAGAATCTAGTAATGGTTTCCAAAAATGGTGAAAGGAATGCTTGTAAACAGAAGTTGCTCTATCTAGTACGTTGTAAGTGATTATCAGATTTGTTTTTGTTGGAGTGTGGGATAGGGATCAGGTGTTATGTCCTGAATGACTTTCAGTGGGAACCAATAGGGCGCCTAAAATAGGTTAATTCAGAGCAGTTCATTTCTCCAAAGTTGTTATGAGGAAGATATAGGCTAGTATGAAATATGAACACAGACATTGTGGACTGGAACAGTTTATTAAGTAACCAAAAAACCACTCTTGCATAATTACAGGGTAGCTCCTTATAAATGTCTATTTCTTTTTGGTAGGAAAGAGAGCAAAATATTTAGAAATAAAAGGGAATATAAATAAAGTGGAAAAGGGATTATAGATAATAACCTGAAAATATAAGCAACAATGGAAGATAGAGAAGATACTAGAGAAAGGAAGAGGAAATCTGTGGGCAGCAAGGCCAAGAACAGTAGTAAACGGGCAGGATTTAAAAATGCACTACTAGTAAGGTAGCTATTAATGGAAGATACAATCTATTATCAGATAAAACAACTCTGTAACTGTGCAAAGATAGAGGTCAATGAATATTTCTGTTCTGTGTCTGGAATGAAGTAGGCTGATGTCTTTTGAAGATGCTGCAACATCCTTCATCTGTTAGTAGCCAAGGGAAGATTTTTAACATTTTCTAGAAAGAAGTAGGATTTTTGGATTGAGAATTTTTATGGCTGACTACTTTATAGAGCGGGCTAAGAAATTTTTCTCTTGCTGATCCTCATTTTGAATAAGTATTCAAAGTTAGTGCATGTATATTATGAGACTGGCTAGAGTCTAAAAGAATGATAATATTGAGTCAGTATTCAGAAAAGGCAGTATTTTACGTTCATTAATCTGACTTCATTTCTGAATAAAATACTGATACAAAATTCAATTATTAAAGTATTAAAGCATGGGAGTATAGTTATACTTCTTAGAATGGAAAGCAAGCTGTATTGAGTAAATCTGGGTTTTTTTTTTTTTCTGGAGAGTTGTACGGGTCAGTTGATAAAGGTTACTATTTGTTTTAATGTACCTTTTTTAAGATGTCTGACCTACTACTGAGATGGCCAGATAAAAAAACAGCCTATGCAATATCAGAAGTATGTTAAATGGATTAAAATAGATCATGCAGTTGATCTGAAAAATAAATCATAAAACGTAGGTATTTTTTAGAGTTCTGTAATAATCAGAACTAAACTTGATTATTAAACATTTTCTCAAAATTCATATCCTGGTAAAATTTTTCCATGGCATTTATAAAGACTAAGAAATAATAATGAATGTAAAGCTCTAAGTATGTCATCTAGACCAAATAAAGAATTTTTATTACAGAAAAATGCAAACTACATGAAAGGGGGATCAGGTTGCTCTGAGAGTACTTCAGATGCGTTTTCTGGAGCTTATGTCTTTATCCCATCCCACTTCCATCAGCACCATAAATTTCTTGGAATCATGCATTCAATTTTTATGGCATACCATTGCTCAGGATTTTCTACAACATGTACTCTCAGATCCTCAGGTGAATCCTGCCAGTCATGTGCAGCACAACAACCAGAGCAAAATGTTCTTTGTTGTATGTTCGTAGTGCTTGTGAGAACTCATGCAGAAAACAGCCATTGGATAAAGTTAAAAAATTGCTATTAGGCTGCGTGACTGGATTTCTATCGAAAATATCGTACAACATAGTAGTTTAATACAAAACTGTCCAAATACCCACATCAATTATGTTTTCCGACATGTTCTTTTTTTTATGCTCCTCTAGAGTGAGATAAGACAGTGTCCTCTGTCCCATTCAACTTGTACATCAGCAAAACTCATTTTAATCTGCGGTGGTGGCACCTGCCTGAGCATGAGAATATCAGAACTTTTCTGACCTTGAGGAGGATTGTTTTGATAAGGCATCTATATTCAGCTGTGGTGATAATAAATAGGTGATGGCAGCTGAATGCTTCGAAATCAGTTGAGTGCACTTCTTACTTCCATAAAGCCTCTATCATTTGGGATTTGTGTGCCTTCCACAGAGGATACCCACTGCAGCATAGTGCACATCTGGTGTGTTCTGGCATTGTTCTTGATAGGTCTCCAGTAAAACCATCTGATAAAACTGACTGCCAAAATCAATACCCATGGCAGTTCACTTGGCAAGCTTAATGGATCTAAGTTGGGATCTAAAACTCACCCTCTTAAGGCAGCTGCCCTCATTTCGGCTACCCAGAGCAGGGCTTAAGCTAGGTGCATTTCCCCCTCACTCTCTTGTTTGACGTACATCTATGTTCACCAGTCACAGGTGTCAGAGGACTTACTTCACCTCTGCTTGGCTGAGTGGTGTTCTGCCAGTTACTTGCCATTCGGTCAGTTTACCTTATATCCTTGTATAAGTTGGTCTCTATTACCTTTCTTCAGTTTGTCTTGAATACAGACATAAGTTGTGCCATGGCAGATTTCCTCACTGCTATCTTGGCCTGTAGTTCAAAATACAGGCTTAGGTAAGTTAAGACTTCTGTTGAAAAGTTACACCCCTGAGTGAACCTCACTTCTCTTTTCTGCCCTTACGAAACTTCCTCCCTACTCCAGGTATGAAATGTCATCAAAGACGTTATCTGGGTCGATTGTGAGCTAGTTCATGAAAATTCAGCTAACCTTCTAAAACCCCACAACACCAGCTTTTGTGTACCACAGAGGGTCAGAACAGGGACAGGTTTACATGGTTGCAGGCTGGAGATGCTGGGACTGCACCTTAGTGGCAGTGCTAACTGAAAATGTTACCTAAAACTTTATTCTGTTGCAAGCAATTGGTAATTAATGACTGACCACATTTAAAAATCCTATTATTTGGCAAATTTCTGGTATTTACTATCCTTGTCTTTTTCTCTTGAACTGTTCTTTGTTGGTTTGAGATAGAGCATTGCTCTGTCTATAAAGAAAACTTCAGAAAAATTAGACAGAATTAGTTAGGTTGGAAGGCACAAATATTTGGGAAATATTCGGTTGTTTTTTATTGGCTGCTTTACAACATGAAAGCAACACAAGTACATTGCTACTGTCTGTACTTTCAGTCACAAAGTCAGTTCTTCAGGGAGAAGGAAATCCTTGCAGGGGACTCTCCAAATTCTCCAGTTACAGTGAGACAGCAAGAGATATTCTTCGTAGAACTTTCCTGTTGCTGAGTGTATTCTAAACCCTTTGGATTCAATTTTTCTGGCAGTACTAGTGCTCCAACGTCTTCAGGCCCAGAATGTGCAGAACATGGTTTTTCAGATGGGTACCCAGATCAGATGCAGAATGACAATTTGTTTCTTTATCTGAAAAAAGAAGCACATAATGGGTAACTGTAAAATTCAATAATTTGCAAAAACAGACTAACTTTTTGTGGAAATAGAACTATGGTATGCTCTACAGATGAAAACTGGTTTATTTTGAAAATTTTATGCAATTGTATCTGAACTGTGCCAATTTGGAAGTGTTGTTTGACCAAACAAAGATTTCTTTGGCGAGTCACTGGGACATTTTGCAAACAGCAGATATTATCACATAAATCAGCACTGTCAGTTTTGATTTGGAAGTGGACATCTTTAATATGACTGCAAGTTGCTAGAAAATTTTCCCTATTGGGAACACTTGAGAGCCAAAAGATAAGTATATTTCATTTATTACACTCCAAACTGTCAACACTTTACCTAGAAAAGTATACCCAGAGTGATTATTTTGTATTGTGTGGAGTACATGATAAGTCTGCCAATCTGTGTTCAGTCAGAATCAGCATAATATTTGATTCCAGGAATATGTTCCACTGTGATAAGAATTGGTAGTCTTACCTGTAGAATACATACCTGAAAAGATGGTGTCCTATGTGCAAAGCAAAATTTGTTTAACTGAGAAAAGCTCACCATTAAAAAAAATCAGGCATTTATTGCTTCTTCTTCATTGGACATGCTACTTCAAGAAAAAAGGAGAAACACAGCTTTTATTATGAAATACCAACTTTTCTTGGTTCTGAGAAGAAATTGGTGATAAATTAAGCTAATCTCCATCAGGATTACTCTGCATCTGGGATTTAGGCAAATTGAATCAGAGGCCTGAATAGTGACAGTGAATATCTATTAGACTGTAAACAGAATAATAGGCCTTGTGAATTTTAATGAATGCAGTGAATGGCTGAATTCTTACAGTTTACAGAAGGCATATGGTTAGTGATACATACAGTGTGCCAGGAACAGCATATAATGTAGATGTCTTAATGGATAAAATCTTGAGAAATAAAAAGGAAGACTAAAGAGGAAGATGTTGAAAAGCATTTCCTTACTCTACTTTTTCTTTGCTTTTTAGACTTAGAAGGATAGCAGTTCACTTTGGTTTTTGACCACGATAGGTAAAGACCATAACAGATGTAGCTTAAAATATATTCAATGTTTGTATATCCTACTTTTTATCTAATTCTGTATTAAGAATTTAGGGATGTTGATTTAGATGATTCAGCTATGTAGCCAAGTTGTAAGGTATGTCGGTTTTTTGTAGCTGTGCATGTATGTCTCATGCAAAGTTTAGATGCATGTCTGACTTACACAGGTGATTTTGTTGATAATGGTGCTATTTTCATTTTTCTTAGAGTGCACGAGAACCATTTTCACAGACCATGACTCTACAGTGGTAGATAACGTGTGGACAGATCCAACAAACTTGAGCTGAACAGGAGACTATTTTCACCAACTCCCAAAAAATTCTGTTTGTGCGTCAATTAAAAAAAAATCACCTAAGTTTAGCAGAGAATGAGATTGAAACAGGATCAGCTGGATCAGGTGGATGCTGCTTGGAGACACTGTACTGCACTTCCTGGAAGGGTCTAGATCCACGTGGGATTTCTTTAAATGGATTGGAGAGACTTCTTTTTAAAGCTCTTACTCAGCTCTCTGCTGGACATAGAAAGATGCTTAGTTTAAAGATAATGGCCAGTTCGGGGTCTAAAAGACAGGAACAATGTTGACTGGAAAAGGAATGACTGGAAGACTTCAGGGGTGGACATATGAGTACATACTAAAGGCTCTGGGCTTGAAGTGATTAGAAAGCCTTTTGGCAAAAAAACAGGAAAACTAGCAAAACTTGGAAAGGAGGAGGAAGATCTCCAGTAATGATTTATTTAGGAGTTCATGAAGAAATAATTGTTTAACATATATCAATCAAATTGCTAAGGAAGTGAGCTGAAGCAGGGAGAACATAAAGCACTCATATACAGGGTCTTGTGATGTGTCCACAGTAACTTAGGAAGTTGGGAGTTAAGGGGATCCCCCAAGGCTCATGCTAAAAGGGCTACAGGGAGGTAGGAAGACCTCTAGGAAAACAGAATCATTAAAAACTCCAACAAATTACAGTATTTTAAGGAAACACGGTTGGTAAGTTTTATGGAATTTTTTGAGAGTTTAAGTAATGCCAGAGCTGACCTCTTAAGTTGGGTTTCAGACAAATTTTTTTCAGCAGTGCAGTGGTCTTACACAGAGCATCTGATTTATAGTTCTTAGGCTTTTTGTGTGTTTCTGCAGAAAGATAGCATAAGCTTAGACACTGAGCTGAGTGTCAGGAAATCGTGGTGTTCTTCACATCTTGGTCACTGACCTGCTGTGTGACCTTTGGAGTGTTGCTTCACCTCAGTATTTCTTGGTCTGCCCTGAATATCTTTGTTTGCTACCTCCAGTACAGCTGTGCTGACTTTGTCTGCCCTAACTGTTCAAGATAATAAACTCTCTAAGATCCCAGGCATCTCTTGCTACACGTGTGAAGCTCTAATCTCTGTTGGTGCCTTTTTTTTTTTTCCTCTGTGTAGATAACTGTAATATATGGAGTTTTAAAGGAATGGTGGTAGTTTTGCTAGCACCTGTGTAAATCAGAGGAAATTCTGTTGAAACCAAAGAATTTACAGCAGGCAAAAAATTAATATAAATGAGGTAGTACTTAAATGAAGATGTAAATAGGACTTTAAATTATTATTATTGCTCATTCCACATAAATAGAATTTTAGAAACCAATATATTTTGACGGAAATATTCTGCCTGTCATCCCATGCTGGTTATACATATTTCAGCTCATTCTCTGCTATAAAGAAAACTATTATTTTTTCTCTGTTAGAGGTCACAAAATGTGGTCATTATGCTGAAAATTTAGCAAGAATACAAGTAAAACTATGGAGTGTTTGCTGATACTTAACAAGCAGCATCAGTCTGAAAACATTTGGGTCTACAGTTCAAGTTTTTGACAGTTCTAAAGCTTAATGTACTGGAAATATTAGATAATTGTAAGGCTGTAAAATTATATATGAGCATAGGTCCTTCGTATTAGTAAGTACCTGCTGTATGTTCTATAAATGAGGTGTCCAGCTGATGCAATAAGTTCAACTTAAAGATATTACAAAGAGTGTAATGAAAAAAGCAGATTTTTAAGACAAGATTTCAGGCATAAAGTATGATAGCTAAGCAGTTATCGAGAGAGGATTAGAAAACAAAAAGAGAAAAAGCTGACCAGTAATACAAAGCTGCTACTTTTTGTTCACACAGGGAATTTTCAAACGCGTAAGTATACTGTTAAGAATATATGGTATATTCTCTACTGAAATATAAACTACATTGTAATTGGCCATAGTAAGTTCATTGCTGTGTCTTTGTTTAAATATGGCTTGTTTTGAAGACAACCTAAAATTAAAAACTGTCTGTGACTTAAGTCACTTGTCTATGTATTTGTAAATAAATGAATTCTTTTTTTAGAACATAGCACAGTATATTCCATTTCCTTTTCTTGTAATACAGGTTGAAATATTTTCAGTATTCTTCTCTTTGGTTTTCTGCACCTGGAGATGGTTAAGAAAATGCAGTTAAAAGAACATTCTCAATTTTGAACTCAGAAATATATGGTTATAAAGAAACCACTTGTTTTCAATTGTTTTGAATCCAGAAGGAATGGTATTTTGCTAGGGTGCATAAGATGAGGTATTTTGGAGAAATGGGGAGCCAACCAAGATAGACTTTCACTCCTAATGGCAAGTAGGAATAGCACAATTTAAGCCAGCATAGTTATACAAATTCAAATCTTGCTTTTGATAGGGATCAGATTATCAAATTTTATGCAATGCAGTTACTAATTTCTGTCATTGTATCTTACTATTCTTATTACTTTTCAACTGGGTTCTTGGGGTCTGCAGTACTAAGTGCCAGGAAGCTTAAGTTTTGTATGCAAATACTGAAATCATCAGGGCCTTTTTCTACTGTATGACTTGAGAGATTTTCAGAAAAGCCACAATAGGTTTAGCTTTAGTAGTTGAAATAGAAGTACTGTGCAAATCTGTGTACACTTCTGCAGATATTTGGTTTGAGATGTTAAAGAAATCTCCTTTTCTAGTTCACAATCTGTCACCTATAGCTCGGAGCCATAGAGAAGGCAGGGCTGGGCTAGGATGTTGGCTTGCAAACTAGAGATAGCTTTTGCCACTAGGATAGAAGAGAATGGTAATATTTTAAATTACTTCAATGAATTTTTCAGATCTTGTCTGTTAGAACCTTAGTTATGCTCATGTGTGTTCAGGTTTGCCTGCGTTAATTGAAAAATCAGGAAATCGTGGAAAATCAGGTTGTAGACGCAACTGTGGTATCACATTATTTGTTACATTCAGATTGCAATTTCTCTATATTTATGTATAATGGAATTCTTACAGGTCATCAGGTGAGGCAGTTCTTCCAGGCAATGCATTCTTTCATCTTCCACTTATCTCTGTGAAGTTTTGAGCACTATTCTCAGTGTCAGTCAACGAAAGACTGTTTAATTTAATTCATATATATTGGTACGATAGCTAGCTTTACAGGATGTATTTCTTCCTTTCAGCTATTTATTGAATTAGCTTTTGAAACTTTGCATCTCTGCTAGCTTTTAGGTGTCACACTAATATTCTCTTGAATGTATGTTTTTGATTTTTGGAGAGTTTAACATATTCAATGGCTTGTTTGTTTACTTTATTCTTAATGAAAAAGTTAATAGAATCATATCTTAATTCCTCCAAGTACGCACAACTATGAGACACATAGTTTGAACATGTATATTAGTAAATTTTAGAACGACAGAAGAAACTGTGACTGTAGACAGGTAAATAAAACCACCTCATCACTTTATAAATGTGGCCTGTGTGACATTGGTAAAATAATGTCCCACTTTATAAAAGTGGTAAAATAATTACCACTTTAATATTTGGCAGCAGAAGTTCGAATACTGAACTTGGTGAAGGAAGGTAAGATTGGTCTATATGTCCTCTACATCTTTATACTCTACTTACAAGGCATCTGCTGGAGTCTCTAAAATGACATGTGATCTCTGAGAATCATAAGAATTAAATCAACCTCCTGAGGCTTTCTCATTCCCTTGGGTCAGAATGCTACATGTTATAGCCCTAAGCAAAACAAGTCTATTGTAGTGGTCTGTCTTTGTGTCTTGTCTTGTCCCTTTTCTGATAAAAAAAGGTTATGCCTAGAAGGTGTGGTTTTTTTCAAGTGAACAAGCTGAGGTTATTTAAATAACATGTATAAATATATATTAAATAACAAGTTTAAAAAATGAAATTACTATAGAAGAGTTTTCAGTCATGCTGTGAGATCGGTTTAAATATTATTACTGAAGGTATTTTGAAAGTCATTTTTAGAGAGGCAATAAGGACGAAGTAACTATACTTTCATTGAATACTTATTTCAGCTGCTGAAATGGTGTATGACATCATCTCTTTGTGTCATTTTGTCTGTTCAGTCTGTTTTGTTTTGTTGATTATGAGGTATTTGGGGTTGTAATACTTTCTCAGCCTTTTTGCAGCATTAGGATCTGGCCCAACCTTAGGCCAGCAATAAATATTCTACCACAAAAGTAGAATTCTTTAAGCTCAGTGTTCAGTTCTGTGAAATTTAGCTCTTGTTATTCACAGACAGCTACAACATCTTCGTAACACTTTTGTCTCTTTAGGAAACTAACCTTGTTTCAGAAAAGATTTTCCACTTCATTTTTGGTCGAATGCTTTGAGCCACATCCGTACGCCTTTCTACTCTAGAAAACAAGGGAGTTTCTAAGAACACATTCCTTGTATCTAAAGACACCTCCATATCGAACTACACACACAATACTACATATAAAATTGTTCTGTGTATTATATTCTTCTATAAGTTTGTGGTTAGTTGACCTGGCCAGCAGCTAAACACCATGTAGTTCTTTGTTCACTCCCTCCTTGCTCCCTTCCCCCGGTAAGACTGGGTTAAAAATAGGAAGAGCAAAAGTAAGAAAACTTGTGTGTTGGTAAGGACAGTTTAATAAAGGAAAGAAAGGGGAATAAATCCCCAAGGAATGTAGATCAATGCCTAGCCAGTCTCTGAGCAGACAAATCACCATCCCTCTCAGATTTTATTGTGAAGTGGTGTATGTATGAAATGTCCCTTTGGTCACTTGGGGCCAGATGTCCCAGCTGTGTTCCCTCTCTACATTTTGTGCATCCTAAGCCCACTTGCTGAGGTGACAATATGGGAAACAGAAGACCCTGACACTGTGCTCTAGTGCTGCTTAGCAATGGCTGGTATGTTTTCAGCACTGGTTTAGTTACAAATCTCAAACACTGCACCTTAGAAGCTGTTAGAAGACAATTAATTCCATCTCCATTTGTGCTGTAAGATAAGCCAGTGGGAGAGAAGACTGGTCTGGTTAAATAGAGACCTTAGGTTCAAACTTGTGACAAAAAAAGAGTGTAGCATCTCTGGAAGGATGAACAGGTAACTTGAGGGAACTGCAAAGATGTTGTCAAGTATGTGGAGAGAAAATTAGAAGGGCCAAAGCTAAACTGAACCTTAATTTGTCCACTGTGGTTAAAGACTAGGTGATCCTGAAGGTCTCTTCCAACCTTGATGATTCTGTGATCTCAGCTAGATGCAGCACACTGTTAATACTATTGTACAAAATATGGTAAAACCTAAAATTATCCATGACTTGTGAGCCATGGCCTCTGCCATGGGATCTACACCAGTGCGAGGCTGAAATCTGGCTATCCATAGGTACAGTGCTAGCTAGCATCAGACTTTGTCTTGGGACCATTAAGTTTAATTGTGCTACAAACAATAATAGTGTGTAAATTGACATGGTAATTACAGGAAAAATTTTTGGCAATTCCTTGGTCATAAAACATTACTTAGGGCCATTGGTCAAATTGTGTTAATTCCAGGATCAACGAGTGTCAGTGTTTTGGGATGTGAAGGCCTTATTAATAGTGTGCTGTCAGAGTCTTTGTATCACCATGGCTTCTTTGAGTGTTTAATTAAATATGACCTTTTAATTGAAAGAAGACCTTTGTCTTTATACATCTCAAGACTGGCAAAAGATATAGTGCTAAGAAGTGATTACATGCTGAGGCCAAATTTGAAAACAATATATTCTTAAGAATGAATATTTGAGGTAGTGAAAATAAAATTAAAAGGCTTATAATGGAGATATTTCAGAATTATATGTAACCAAACATCTGTAATGTATACTATAAAAATTATATGGAGTTGGCTGATAATTCAACAATTGCTACTGATTAAAGAGGACTAGGAACTTTAAACTCATCATGTTAGAATTTTAAGCTTTTTTTTTTCTAGTCAGATCAGTAGCAGTTGCACGGGTCTGACAAGAAGTGATGTAGATTTGTTTCAGGAATTAATCAGGAATTCCTATTCTAGTTGGCTGGTAGCAGCAAAGTGTGTCCCACAGGAATAACTCTGATGGTAACATCTAAGTTAGGAAAATGGCTTTGCTAACAAAATATCCTCTAGTTTTGATGGCAAAAGAAAAAACCAAAAAGAAAATCTCAAATCCTGGCATTACTGGTACTAATAAATGCGTTGTTATAAATCAGTTTAGTACAGAAGTCATATACTGCATTGATTTCATTTTCGGCAGTTTGCATCACCTATGTATGCTTATTAGTTTAAAAATGAGCAAATTGAAAATACACAGAGGGAAATTTTTTGGTTCAAAATCCTACACCTAGCTCCAGAATGCATTGGATCAAATCCTTAATTACAGAACAATGTTATACTGGCTTCAGTACACTCATCAGCAAAACCTGTGTTGCTTAACTCTTGAGTTTTTGTACTTTTCAGTTTGGAAATGGGTCTTTCAGTTTCTAAATCCTGTGTGGCTTGAGACTGAACATTTCTGTATTGGAGCAGGAACTGACATAAAAATTAAATCACTAATAAGTAAACAATTTAGCACATGAATACATTAGCATATGACGGATGAGAAAATAATCAGAAGAAAAAGCAACTTAAAATCATAGGAAGACTATAATTTTTTAAGGTGCTTATTTAGTGATAAAATGTATATCGAAACATTATATCAATAACATGAAGGAGCGAGGTTCAAAAATAGCTAGTCTCTCAGAGTCCAATTTGAAGGTCCATAAAGTAGCCTTCTTTTTCACATATGGTTTGTGATTCACATATGCTTTAGTGTATTTGAACTGCTCAAGGGACAGAGGAATTGAAGTGGAAGTCCTCCATATGTATGATCTACTGTGATTATATATAAAGTGTATGCTTGCATATTAAAATCTATTAGTTGTAATTTTCTCTTTCTTTGATTTTTGTCTAAACTTCCTTTTTCTTTGTTCTTTTTTTCTAACTTTTTTTAATTTTATTTTTTTATTCTTTTTTTTTTTAAATTGCTGCTATAGATTCTTCAGTGTCTTTCTGGTACCTTTGTTTCTGGCACCTACATTTCTGGAACTGTGCACTAAAATCCGGTCACACTGGAGTTGCAGTTTCTGGGTTCCACTAGTGTTATCAGCTTGTTCATTCATCATGAACTTCTTTTTGGAGTTTGGATACACCAATAACATTTATGTAATAATGTCAAATGACTATTGCCTGGCAATGTTTTTCTGTTTTCTAAGGCATTCAAGTGAATATTTAGCATTGTTTATTATCATGCTTTTTTTTTTTTTTTGTCTCTGTTTGGTTATTTATCATTGTTTGTAGCCTTTCCATGTGGCTTTACAGTTAATTTTCTTGATATTTTGCTCCTTTAATTTACATTTCCTCTTTGCATCAGGTTACAAATGTGGATCTTCTAGAGTGATCACTTACATCTGAGAGAGATCTTTTAAAATGTGGGAAGCTGATTCAATTTAATTGAAACAGTAGGGTTGAACGTACTTTTCCATTGTCAAATACATCTACTACATGTTGCAAGACCCAATTTACCGTTAGACCATTTAAAATGCTACAAAGACATGTGATTTAACTGCATTTTTTTTCATAATGTGTGCTTTTCTTTTTGGAGCTCCCTCTTCTCTTAGTCTCTTTCCTTCTATGAACTTAGTCCAAGTTGCCCTAGGTCCCTGCCCATTACATTTCAAGTTTCTTCATTCCTCTCAGCTCTGCACTTGCACACAGGTACAAAATAGTTGGAAATTCTGTGGATGGAGGGACCCACACTTGAATCAGAAAACTGGACAAATTTCATTGTACCTCCTCCCCCCAGATTTGTGGTAGAGTATTTTTATTTTTAATAATTAAATTCTATTAAATACAGAAAAATGTTAAGTTGGGAAGTGGTAGAAAAAAAATAATAAATCTTGGAATTGGATGAGTCTGCTGTGCCTTCATTGAAATGTATTAGCAAATGCTCTCTAATGACTGTTTCAGATACAGTAGAGGCTTTAGAATACTTTACCCAAAAAGCCAACAAACAGGCTTTATAATTCTGTAGTCAGTTTCTTTGAGATGAAGGCATTCTATAGAAAAAGAATTTTGAGGAGCTGATCAGCTACTGTTGAGATATATCTTAATAAGATGAGCTCCACTAGGATGATCAAGAGGAAACCTTATTGTGTCATTTTAAACTCAACCAAGGTGTCTGTGTTGACAATCACAGCTCTTCTTGAGTCGTGGAAGTTCAGTATTCTAGAGGGATCTTCTGAAAATGGATTACTACTCTTGTTTTAGTCAAGAATTTTAAAATAAAATTGTTTTGCTCAGCTTTTGACAAAATCTTTTTGTCATAGTTGCATAAATATTAAATCAAAATTACTTCAATTAAAAAAACCATGACTTACACTGATGTTTACTGTTATTTCATTGAAACAGAGAACTTAAGAAATAGGAAGGTAGGATCTTGGTAGCCAGGACAGTTTTGAATTACCCTGTCTTGGTGGGAAACAAAATTTTAGGTTTTGAATAAAGAGGTGTACTGGTGTTTCTGTATGCAGAGAATGTCAATAAGCTTTAAAAAAAAAAAGTCTCTATTTGACCACAGTGAAGCCTGACACTTATGTTCTTATTTCAAGAACATTTCTGGTAGACTGGGTCAGGAAAGGATTTTGATTGATTCTGTGGAAGCTGCTTTGTCTTACTAATGATGGAATTATAAGAATAGTTATTTTGCTAAAGACATACCAAAATAGTGCCTACATTTAAAAACATTTTCTGGTTTACTGTATTAATTCATACTTTGTGTTCTAAGTAGCATGGTATTTAATATTCCAGCACATATTCTGTTGAACCAATAACACAGAATGAAGATAATTCCCATCTAAAGAAGCTTAGTCTAAATGATACTGTTTTTTCCATCTTATTTTCACTATAAAAAAAAGACAGTAGAGTATTTTTTGCTTATATCTTCTAGACTCTAACCAGAGAGTTACACCACAGAGTACAAGAGCTGAGAACAAAAATCAAACTGGCAAAAAAAATGGGGGAAATGAAAGCATGCAAAAAGGGTCTTTCCCAAGAGTGTCTTCAGTTGGCAGCGTCTATCCTTAATGTTTCAACAACTGATCTTTACGAAATACTACAAGAAGGAGATGATGAGGTAAGTTATTTTAAGAACTTCAGTAAAAAAAGGCGTAGATGAGAAGATGCTGACTTACCTTGAGGAAGAGGATTTGCAGGTAGAGACTGAAATTTCACTGTCCAAGATACAGCACAGAAATCAAGGATTTAATCTAAATGAAAAGGTCAGTTTAGAGATTCATAAGGTGGCAAGACTTAAGGCATGCATAAATATAGACATACTGCTTTGAGTATATGTAGAGATATTATTTAGTATTTTACTTTTTTGTGAGGCTATTTGGCAGGATTGTACATTTTAAATAGACTTCTGCATTAAAGAAAACAAAATTAGAGTGTGTCTAGCTGTGCCAGATTGATTTTGTTGATACTTCCTTTCTGAATTGTGGTACCTATTAAAGGTATTTCTGGTAGACAGATGGTTTCTGGGTAAATTCATTGCCTTTTTTGTTGATTCTATCATACATTTTGCTATGAAATATTTGATAGTGTTTCATCAAATGACTCTATTAAATAGATGCAGTGATAGGATTTCTTATCCCGATTTATTTAGTCCTGATCAAATAATATATGAAAAAGCCTGTACAGTTACTTTAGCAAGTGTCTAGGAGTTGGCCATTATTGGCCTGTGACAGCACTCTGGTGATGACTTAGATTTAGCCTTGTTGGAGCTTTATATTAAAGAGGTCACAAAAAGGGAGTTTTCCTGTTGGTTAAACACCAGCGTATGGTATGTGTATGCACTGGTATGGATTACACTCATGAATACAAATAAAATGGGCTGATCCCTGCCCTGTTTACTAACATTTATACAATACTATAGAGTGATTCACTTTGACAGACTTGTTCCATGCTTATCTCATTCTCAGAGTAATTTCTGTGTCCTGTATCTTTTTGTTTTAGTCACTGTGAATATATGTGTAAAGCACATAAACATACTTGACTATAAATATAAAACAAATTTATAAGACAGGTGATGAATTTGCACTACATATACACTACGTATTCCATCTATCAGTGCATAGACTGAGGCACCTTTATGTTGAAGTCATACACTTTAGACATAGATCACATGTACACCAGTATATTCATGTGAAAAGAACATGCCATGCACATTTTTAGAGGCATGCACAGACGAGATAGGTTTAAAAATTTAATAGAGCACTAGTATTTGGTGGATATGCTTCAGATAACTAATTTTGCTAATGTGATTCCGATTTCCACATGCTGTGTATTTAATGTATATCCAGTTACACATTTCCTTTATTGCTCCTGATGTTTTTCTATTTTTAGGAAACAGCAAAGACAAAAATGGAATTTGAAAAAGATAAAGAATGGCTACAGCATATACAGAAACTTCTTGAAGCACAGGTGCTGAATTTATATCACCCCACAATGAATTATAACTTTCTACTCTGACTAGCTAAGTGTTTTTAGGTTGTAATTAATACATTGTATTTGTAATTATGGTGCCATTGATTGTCTCAAAGTATACTGTGATGAGCAATGTGAAATCCTTGTTTTGTAGCATTTCCTATGTATTTCTCTTAAAATCAGAGTTGCTGCATAAAACTGAAGAGATGTTAATCAAGGATTTGTGTTAGCTAACTTAACAGCTAACTTAAGCTAACATAAACACTAAAACAATGCTGTAGAAAACCAGCACAGATCTTGGCAAATGTGTTAATTGAATTATTGAAACACTGTATAATGTTTGCTAGAATGAAAATGATCCGTTCTCTCATACCTCTTAGGAAAAAGAGACTTTTTTTTTATGTGTCTTTAAAGTTACTAGTTGTTATGGACACCTGAGGAGTTCATGGGTTTCTGTGACCTTTTACTGTGGACCTGTTTCCAGTCAATTCATGTTTTCCTCATAGCCAGACAGCTGTTTATTATCGTGTCTTCTCGCATTCTCTACAATATTTTCTACTGAGACCTCGAGCAGCTTGTTAGTGGGAAGTAAATATTGATTTGGCATCCTGTCAATGCAGAAAGAATGAAAAAATTTCCACCAGAGGCCCCTCAAACATTTTCCTATCGACATTTTCTGGGCAGAGAGGAAAGCTGCATAGAGGATGACAAGTCTGAGACTAGCAGAAATCCCTGAGGGGTCCATTGAGACTGCTGCTGTGACCTGTGTGATACTTTTTCTTCTCTTTCAAGTCTTTTTTTTTAATACAGACAGAGTCTGCTGGGATGCTCCCCTCTTGTAAGTGATCAAGGGCAGTTTATTGGCAGGTGAGAGCCCAGCTTTTCTAGCCAGAGTCAGCTTTTGTTTGGACATCACTGACAACATACACTGACTCTTGAAACTTTTCTGTTATATTTTTAGTTCTCTCTTTTATTTAGAGGATAGGCAGCTAATGTCTGGAAAGAAATAAAACTTGATTTATAAATCCAGTGTTACTAATGCATATTCACTAGCATGGGCCCATTAGCGATGTAGTTAATACCAGTTAAGAATGTGAATGATTGAAAATATATTGAAAGCCATTTCAAAGGAACATTCACATCAGATTTATGTATTTTACCATTAACAACTTTTGTGTTGAGATTGTATTTTGTGACCAGATTTTTAAGAAATGACAGGCTTTCCCTCTTTCATTATCAAAACTTACTACTATGAAGACTGCTTAATTGCTGCAGCAGAGGAGATAGAAACATCAGTGTGCTTTTACTGGCTTTGTCAGAAAAACTGGCATTTTAATTAAACCTCATAATGCTACATGAAACTCAGCATTAAGAGCACAATTATTTATATTCATTTAATTGCCTTAAGAATTTTTTAAAAAATATATAAATTTCAAGATTCTGTTCATATTGTGGTCTCCAAAATATGAATCAGATTAATGTAATACAATGAAGACTTCCTGTTCTGTTTTTTGTTGTTATTTGGTAAACTGCTAGAAAACACTAAGCAGAATTTTATCGCTTTTTTTCATCTGCTATAGACAGGCAGCAGAAACCAGGGGATAGAGAGTGAAGGAATTGTTGAATGAAACCAGGTACATTAAGACTGTAAATGTTATATAAGGATAGAAGAGCTCATTGCTCTTAGCCATGTACATTTGTGTTTAAGTTAATAGTGATTTTCTGTGATTTTTGCTCCATCTTGTGGGGTTCCTCAGAAGAAACACTGAGGGTAGAAGTAATTTTTGGCAAGCAGACCATTTTTAGAATTGCAAGAGGATTATAGTGGTTTTGGGGAGCAGCCAGCTCTGCTTTTCGTTTCTGTCCATGCTAAGGCGTAGACGGAAACAGTTAAGATTTCTTCATCTGTATTTGAGAGCAGTTCATGGAACAGCTCTGTTGTTCCCTTTAAAATGTTTTACTCATGTCTTGCAGAGTTTGGTTGTGGTTTCTTTTAGTAAGCTTTGGTAATATTTCTGAGTTTTAGTTTAGCAAACTAAAGCCCATGGTGAAATGTAAGCTTTCTGCAGGATTTTGCTCATAACAGACTGCCTACTAAGTGTTACATGTTGGCAGACTGTGTTACCTATTTGCATCTTGAACAAAGATGCAGGATTGCTCTTTTCTGTTATTCTGAGTAAAGGTTCAGTGGAAAATTGCATCAGATCACTTAATATTGCAGTTTGATATAGTGTCTTTTTGTGCCATTGAGCCAGGACTTTGGAACATAATTGCCCAGCAGTATTGATTTAATTGCCTAGGTTTATTTGTGGACTCCTAATTATTGACTGGAGGTAAATTTAATGGAGAAACCTTTATGAACACTGGGAAACTGCTGCTGTTGCTGTTATACATAATGAACTGCATCATATCCCTTTAGATCATTCTTCAAGCTAATTTTATTCCACTGTGACAGTACGATAACATTTAAAATGTCATAGACATTTTATTTTTATTACTGACATACGCCATTTTACTGCTGTGCTAGAATTTTGGGGGGGACTGAGTAAAGCACTAGTTGCTTTTTACTGTCATTTTATAGATTCCCCTAAAGTGTAATGATAAAGAATACCACACCTCTGTTTTCACTTCATCTGTACTTCATCTTTATTTTCCATACTCTTATGACTTGAAAAGGTCTAATATCTGTCAGCTTTACAAGAATATTAATATTTTAGTGATAAATACTCTTACATCCCTGAAACTCACAGATACCAGTCAGAGTTTCTGTCCTTATTTTATCAACTACTATGTCAAGAAGCGAGACCACTACTAAGAAGCTTATGATTTGAAAGAGACATCTCTGCATAGGGATGTTATTATGTGAAGAAGAATCATATAATAGGAAAGTACAGTCATATTATAAACTCGGCAGAGCTGGTAAAAATCACTTGTTGTCTAAATCTACATCTTGAATTGCCAAGAAATGGGGGTTTTTTGTTGTCTCTCTGTATTTGTACAGGAACAACCTAGATTCTTCTCACCAAAGAATAAAAGAATAAAAAGAAATCATCTCAATAACTGACACTGGGATAAAAGGAAAAGGTTCTCTGGCCTGTGAACAGCGTGTATGTGGAGAGTTTTCACATGAGTGCAGATACCTGCTACCTGCACATCTGTAGAGGCATCAGACTAATTACACATTGCAGTTCGGTCTTGGGAGAGGTCTCACATTATGGATGTTCGAGCTTTTAGTGGTTTATATATTTAGGGAGGAATAAGTATGGTTATCTCAACATGTATGTGTGTTTACATCTCGCAAGGCAAGTGATGAGACTTTTACCCACTTTATTCCCTCACATCTGAGTGTGTATGTCTTACTAATTGAGCCTGGCTCTGTATAGTAGCACTCTCTTTTTGGAAGCATGAACACTCCCCTGAAAAACTCAAACGAAATAGCAATCTTTTCTAGCTTTTTCACATCATAGGAAACTTATGGCTAAGCCAAGAGGATGACTTCTTCTCATGTAACTTAAACATGATTTCTTACACTACTCTTGGCTTTCATTCACTGTGACTTATTGTATGGAACACCATCTCAGAAAAATCTGTTAATGATTTTATGTGCAAGTACCGCATGGTAGCCCAATCCAGATTACTGCCTGAAGTCTCCAAGAATTATTTTTTAATAAAATGCAAATCATCTGCCTAAGTTGTCCGAGCACTGAAGCAAATGACAGCATTGATTTAGCATGTCCCTGTGAGATCTACAGCAGCACTTGTCTTTCCTCCCTCCTCATGCACTCCTTGGGTTATCACATCTCACACAAACAAAGCTGCCTAATAAAATCTTCCCTCTCATGACTTCATTATGGGTCTAAAAGTCATAGTCCAATAGTGAAAACCTCCAGAAAGGCTCCCTTTCTTCTGTTCTTTGTGTAACACATCTCTAGAACAGTATATTCACAGGGTTTAGAACAGTATATTCACTAATCATCAGTAAGGATTATCCCCAACCCCTTTTTAGGATTTGCACTGGCTTCTAAATGCGTTATTTCTGTTGCTGTCATCTGGGAATGGACACTAGCAGCCATAGTTGTTTCCCTCCAAATTTCTTGGCTTGTAACTCGCCTGCTTTGCTTTCATTAGTCTCTCTGCAGTCTGTGTGTGTCTTTGAACAGCTCACATCCAGAAACACGTATTCACTCATGTACAAACACCTGAGCACAATCACCACTGCCACCATCACCAGGTGTTTCAAGTACCTGCACCTTAAAAAGCAACACCAGCACAGTACGAACCACATTCTGGGCACCATTAGCACTGATACCAGGTCATGATTTTCTTCTCATTGTAAGAATAAGAGCTTAGTCCTGTGCACTGACAATCCATTATGGTATAAATCTATGTTTTATCTCATGCACACAAACAAAACCACATTATGTCACTCATCCTGAACTGAAAACAAGGAGAAATTGGCTTGGTCACTCGGGATAAGAATACAGATAGGCAAATATGTATTTATATAATGATGTATATGCAGCCACCACGAAGCAGAATAAGAACAAAGAATAAGACAAAAAAACAATAAAGTGAAGCATTTATCTTTTTTTTTTTTAATTTTGACTTTTACTTTTTAGTTAAATTAGGATGTTTTAGTGTCTAGTTTAGTGTCTTAGTGTCTAGTTTTATTTCATGTTATTTTTTGTGGTTCACTTAATTCCATCTAAGGCAGCTCTGCAGTGTGTTGGAATAGCTTTTGTTGGGAAAATATATTACACTGATGATCCATATGGGGAGGTGTGAAATAGTTGTAACCACTAATTTGTATATTCCAAAGCCTAAATACTTTTATTTTTATGCTAACACATTTTAGAGTTTGTGAAGCAGAAGCCGAAATAATTCTGCACCCTGCAAATGGAGATGCTATGTCTCATTAGAACAACAACATTGCCTTGCATTCATTATATGATTTTTCACTGGCAGATTGGTGTATATTTATGCACTTGTGCTGACAGAGACTCAGTCATGTGGTATAAGGTCAATAAATATTACTAGTTTGTTTTTTTACAGAAGGGATCTTCAAAAGAAGCAAACTTAAGGTCAGAATAAATAGGTGAGAAAAGCAGAATTAACTGTCACTATTTCTGACTCTTTAGGATCACATTACCTTACATTTATCCATACACCAAGATATCTGTCTGATAAGGCATGTAAGAAACATGCCTTTCATTCATACAGCTTTCTACTATCAAAGAAGAAAATTGTAAATCTGGAAAGTTGAATAAATAAATAAAATTCTTTTAATCCAGATGTAGTTTGCACTTTCAGATGTTGTGAAATCATACGGATCAATTAAATACTGCTTCTGTTAAAGCCTACCATAATGTCCTAATTTAAGATCACCACCTTTAATGTTCATTTAAATGCGTTGTGGCACAGATAATTGTAAAACATTTGAAAGAAGTATCATTCTGTATTAAAATAGCTAATTATCAATGGCAGAAACAAGCTTCCACTCCTTAGGTGTGCCCTTAGCACTCACGGAACTTCCAAAGCCTTCCCCAGGCATATGGCAGGTTTAGAAGCTGGGATGAATACTTCAGGGTAGAGATGACTTCAATGGTTGTGAAGTTCTGGGGAGAAATGTAAGGGGAAGTTTCCCAGGGTAGTTACAGAGCCATCATTAAAAGTAAATCTGACAGGCTTCTATTAAAGAATAAAACTGTAGAGATCATCCAGTTCTGGGTGTCTGTATGGAAAGAAAACCAGACAGAAACATACCGCACTTTCTCTGAAACCAACAAATGTTGAAAGAATGACATAATGTTCCACTTTCAAATGCTCTTGATTTAAATGAATCCCTTAAATGGCAAGAGTTCTTGAAAGATCACTTTGCTATGACATGGAAGCCACAGAGAGTAGTGAACAGCAAGTAAAGTGTAGTTAGAATGAAATGAGACAGAGACATCAATAAGAAACCATTCATCTCAGGCACAACATTAAGGAGGTGAAATGTATCAGAAATGGATGTAGTCGAGCTAGGCAAGAAGAATTAGAGACTTTGAGGTAATGATACATTGTTCTCATAAAAAACATACCTAGAAAAAGAGGGAGAGAAATTAGAGTGAACAGGATGCTGGAGTCAGTGTTTTTAAAGCATAGTAGCAAGTAAGTGTCCCAGAATTTCAGATAAGATTATATCTTGTATTACACTAAATAGGTTTGTGCTCAGTGAATTCGAGCCCTCTGTTCCCCAAAAAGTCATCACAATAGCACACAGGTGTAGATGTCTTCTAGAAATTTCTTACCACACACATAAATTATTTATGACAGATGGAGACATGTCTGGCCAGCAAGTACCAGCCCTTGAAAACCTCCTTTTCTGTAGAAAAGGGAAATAATACATATTGTTTTCCTTTTCCTGAAACTACAAAGTGACTGTTGAGCAACATGTAGGATTGCCATTATATCTCTTCATAATATATGCCTTCTATTAACAAGATTTTCCTTTTTTAGATTCTTTTTTCTGACTTGTTAGTAATTATAAATATCAGTATATAGATTCATGTCTGTATATCAGTTTAAATGTTACATTTTGTATTTGATGTACTTTTATGTCTGGGGTTTTTATTTCTTTCTTTTATATTTTTTGTTTCATGTCTATCTAGGAAATAAGCTACTCTATCTGGTATAAGTACCATACAATTTTCTCTTTTAGATGGAATAGAGAAGTGAAAAAATGAAATTAGAGGAGGAATACTGAAGTATTCCTCTGAATACTTCCTACTGAAGTGGGAGTTCTAGATGGAAAAGTGTTGCTTTGAACTACAGTTGCGAAAAGCAGAAAACTATGATTGGCCTGTTTCACCAGCTGCTATATTTTACCGTTTATATTTTTTTACCGTTTTACATTTATAATGTAAAATTATCTCTCCTTCTGAACGAGCTGTTACTTTTGGTGTAGTACTGACCCCTCAGTCACCACTGCTGGCACCATGTGTTCAGTAAGTTGGCAGAGCTCTGTGAAACTGATAAGAGGCTTTCCAACAGTGAAGGAAAACTGTCCTGTTCTCCTCTGGCACAACACTGGCCACTCTGGATGGAGCTGCCACGACCACTGTTCTGTACTACCTCTAAAGATGCTGCACTGATACACCAAGACTTGGAAAGAAAACCTCTTAAAGCATTAAAGCGATGACACTGAAAAATATACCAAATCTCTTTTGAAGATATTGGTTGTGCAGATGCATCTTTTAGATCAGAGAAGTTATAAAAATGGTTTTAATTTTTCACTGTAGATATGTCAACACAATTTTTTGGTATGTTTTAGAGAGGCAAACATTTGTGTCATATACCAATTAATGCAGTTGGAGGTTTGGGATTTTGCTTTGAGAGGGTTTTTTGTGGCTTTGTTTGTTTTGTTTTGAGGTTTTGTTGTTGTTTGTTTTTTGAGCTTTGTTTGCTGTTTTTTGTTTTTTGATTATTTACATGGTTTTGTGTGTGAGTCTAAGGCAATTTGCTACAGCATTGAGAATTATACTGGTAGTTCTGTCTCATCCTCCTGAGAGTAGTGAACTTACACTCATACACTACCATTTCTGCATGCCCTAGAGGTGACTGTAACCTTTTATTGATCAGCTGATTGAAGATAAATGACAGAGATGCTGGTACTGCAGTTTACATCATTAACATGGTCAGTAAAGCATGAATTGTTCAATAAGGAGTTTATCTTTTTTCATTTTACACTGCTGTTTTATCATTTTTATGATAGAGAGCAAATTTTCAGACACTAACCAGGCAGATGAACTTTAAAGATCAGAAATGTGTGTGTGGTAGTTGTCAGAACTAAGTGAAATCTGATAGTTTAAGGATATTTAATAAATGTATTTCACATGAAGAAAATAAATTTCAATGATCATTTTTCTTCCTCTGTTTCTTTTTCAGTTTCCTTTTGCCTCATACCTAATGGATGCTGTTCTGGAAAAATTAAATGAGAAGAAGAAATTGGTAGAAGAGTACAGTTCTCTCATGAAGCGCACTGTATGATATTGCTAAGATTTATATTTGCAAAGTGTGACTAAAATGTGTGCTGTTCCGTCATGTCTTTCCTCTTCTCATAAAGAACTGTCGATATGCATGTTCAATACATACGTAGAAACCATGAACTAATTAATTGTTGAACAAGAGGAATTAATTAAATTCCTATTAGAAAGCCATGTGGTATTTGATTCCTGAAGAGAAAAATTGCTGCAAATCAATGCAAAGCGCAAAATTATTTTTGTTTAAATGCATTGGCAGTGAACACGTGTAGGCTTTGTAGAGAGAGGATATCTTTGTTATGACTAATACACATCTGTACAATTTTGAAAGAACACAAAGCAGCTAAGTAACTCCTGATTGTACTAATCAGAACAGTAGAAGTAGGATTTACAAAGGAACTGGCAATATCACTGGGATTTTGAATACCTAATTTCTTTTAGCTTTTTTGTAAAGCCCAACTTTATGATATATACTACATAAAAAGATATGCTTTTATGTTGGAAAAAATGAATGATTGTAGAATAAAAATATTCTGTGTGGAGTAATACAGGAAAGGCTGTATTTTCTTCTGAGTATAGTGGAATAAATGTGTGCAATGTATTTTAAAAATTCAATTAAATAAAATTGTTTCTATTATGGTTTTTTTCACTAGTAGATCCAGTTCTTTCTCAGCTAACAACTAGCTGCAAGCTCTCACTTGCCTTGGGAAAGTGGTGTAGAGTTTTAGTCAGTTATTTCCACCAAGATTTCTCTGGCAGGACTAGCAAATAATTGCCGCTTCTTCACATTTTTGATCTTAGAGTTTGTATTCCTCTGGACCAACCCACCAGAAAAAAAAAAAGATACAAGTTTCTGAATTCATGTGTTAATAAAGTTTAGCTGTTATATATGTCTCATCATTTATGGATATCAAGTTGTTTTATAACAGATATCATTATGCGTATTGGGTGGGGAATCAGAAGAAAGATCTATGTGGACTGCGTTCACCTAACTGAAGCATGAAACAGAGGTTTTCTGCATGTCAGTCCAGTGCTTTTCCTGGGATGTAATAATGTATCTTCTAATTTATGGAGTTCCCTGTTTGGTGTCTCTGACAAAAGGAAGACATCTCTAAACTTCTGCTCAGTTGCACCTGGTGAACACAGAGGCTTGAGTGAATTTTTATTGGAATTAGAGAAAATAATGCATACATATTCCACCTGCACCTGTAAATTAAGACTGGGAACAAGGCCTCTATAAAAAAACCTGCCACATCTTTAGGAATGGTTGACCACCACCTTTTTCAATGCAAGAAATAAGGGCCATCATATGAAAGTGTGTGGTGATATATTCAAAGCAAGCAAAAGGAAGCCACTCACATGAAAATGAAATTGAGCTGTTGGAACTGTTTGCCTCAGGTTTTACAGAAGCTAAACATTTTCATGGACTCCAATGCCAGTAAAATAATGACAACAAAAATTAAAGAAGATAAATCCATCAAGACGTGCAGAAACCACGCTCTTATGTTTTTCAGTAATTCCAGAAAAATGTATTTGAAAATAATTTCAACAAAATTGCAGTTTAGTGAAAAGAGATTCAGGACGCCAAAGCTCTCTGAAAATTATCCCCATTATCTTCATTTCCACATTCCCAAACACCTGCTGGTGTAAGTCTAATCTTGGTGCTGAACTTTAACACCTGATGATCTTTGTCATAGTGAAAATGCAGGAAGCATCAGCTAATTCAGGTAGAAAAATGTCTCAAAAAGAGGGAATCCAGACTACTGTCTTTTTCTCATAACTTAAACATCTTGCTTTACTGCCCCTGCAAATTTCTGTATCTCCTGAGCAACTGGGTATGAAGAGACCTCTTTTCTTGGTGCAAGAGTAAACAAGAACACTGCATAACCAAATTATTATCTTCTTCATCTGAAAAGAGAGAGCAAAATGAAATCCTTAAACCTAGCTGGAGACAGATTTATGCACAAATGTTCCTGAAAGTATAACACTGCTGTCTTTCTGCAAACTTTGTTGGAAAGTCTGCCAAATAGCTTTGAAGATCTTTCTTAATCTTTTAAAGGTATTTTAATGGTATTTTCATTCAAAAATCATTTTCTTCTCTAATTTGATATAAACAAACACAAATGGAAATGCCAGTCAGCATTTTTCAGAGATAAAAAGCCATGTAGATTGAGAGATATTTATAAAGACAACAAAAAGTATGATACTCCAAAGAAAACAAATTTTTGCCTTTTGCTGTCACAAATGTTCAATTCTGTCTGCAATGAACATACTTTTTTTTACTGCTTTTTTGGTCTTTACTGCACCGGCAGAGCAGGAGATGGTCTCTGAAAAGATCTTTATTACTGTAAAGGATTAAAATTAATTATTTTGGTTATGTTTTATGAATGTTTTAAAAATCCCTTTACACTAGAAACAAGCTCATTACACTGAGTGAAAAACTGATTCTGATTTGGGAAAAAGCATTAGCTCAACACTTTTAAGATGATATTGCTAAAAAAGCTAAACATTAAATATATTAAAGGCAGTGCTCTTTTGAACTAACTATGCCTATGGACATCCAGAAAATCCACTTCCTCTGTTTTTCTTTTGTTAAGGTAGTTTTATCTCCTGGTGCTGCCTGATACGGCCTCTAGATGGCAAACTTTCCCAAAAAATGGGCTCGGTGCTTCTGTCCCTGCAGCCACTGAAACACTGTGTCAGACGGGTCTGTCCCTCGGGCAGCGACAGCTGACGTCTGTGCCTGTGAAGTAAATGGGCTGTTTACAGTCCTTACGTACAGTGACACAAGGGTGAGGCCCTGAAATACTGCAATTTTTATATTCATACATATATATAAAAATTGATATATATATGTATATGCGCAAGCATGTATGTGTTTATACACGCATTCATTAAATATGAACTACGCAAAGTTCTACAGTGCTTCAAAGTTGTTTAAATGTTCAGCCCTTTGAAAAATCTTTATTATGCACTAGCAGGTCCATGGGAAGATGTGAGAGACTGACGTGTTAGTGGTTAATGTCTCAAACAATCGGGTGTTTTGCTGTCGATGCTCAAGGAAAAAACCCGTGTGTAGGGGGTGTGAGCACCAGAGGATGACCATGACAAATCACCCTTTGCTTAGCAAGAAGCTGGGGTTTGAGCTAGAGAAGGGAAGAGGCTGATAAGCAGATCCTACGAGGTGGGGTAATGCTTTTAATTCTAGCAGTGTTGTCCCTTACACAACTGGCTCAGTTGTAAAACTCCTCTCCCCGCTCCCGCCAGGGAAAGCTGCTGGGACATTCACATTATTAATCCCTTCTGATGAAGTGTAATTGGCTCTGTTATGCTGAGGTGAGAGAAGGTGTCATAAACCATCAAAGACCCCCAAAATGCCCCCAGAGTCATTTCTGGGGCCTTCCACCAGAGGAGTGGGCATGATCCGCAGTGTTACAGTATGATTCACAGTGTTGCATCAGACAGTGTAAAAGTCCCCATCCCAGGGGAAATACCGGGGTGTTCCACCTGAACTTGAGTGTATATTAACCCACTAACCTTTGTGTTTCGTGGTCTTGCCCTACCCTAGATCAGTAAAGACAGTGACCATCACTTTGACCAATGGACATCGAAACTGCAGCAATCAAGTCGCATTGCTGGATCCACAGGTGGTGATGTTTTTCTAGCATTATCCTTTCTTTCTCTTTCTTTCTTTTTCTCGTTCTTCTCCTAACTTTTTCTCAAAATATACTGTAAGCCAGACTAAAAAATTCCAGTCAATGCCTTAGTAAGTGCCCTGTTGTGTCTGGATAGGTTGAAGTTGGCTAACTAAGTTTGTGAAGTGCTTTACTTACTTTTTTGGTGTTTTAAAATTTGCCACGTACCCTCTTCTATTTAAGTGTTCTAAAGTTTGCAAGTAAAAGTTTGTTGTTCAACCTTCTGAGAATTTTGTTTCTCCTGCACATTGCCCAGAGTGAATTAAACAACATTCCCCTAAACCTGCCAAGGGGACCAGGCATAATGGAGAGATGCAAAGATAATCTGAGGGCTGGAGCACCTCTCCTGTGAAGAAAGGCTAAGAGAGTTGGGGTGGTTCAGTGTGGAGAAGAGGAGGCTCTGGGGATACCTTAGAGCAGCCTTCCAGTCCCTAAAGGGGGCCAACAAGAGGGCTGGAGAGAAAGGGTATGTAGTAGTAGGACAAGAGGGAATGGCTTTAAGCTGAAGGAGAATGTGTTTAGGTTAGATATTAGGAGGAAGTTCTTTACTGTGAGGGTGGTAAGGCACAGGTTGCCCGGAGAATTTGTGGATGCCCCATCCCTCAAATTGTTCAAGGCCAGGCTGGATGGGGCTCTGAGCAACCTGGTCTAGTGGAAGGTGTCCCTGCACATGGCAGGGGGGTGGGATGATGATCTCTAAGGGCCCTTCCAACCCCCACCATTCTATGAGTTTGTACTCTAAAATGTAAAAAGTAAAGTCCAAGCATCTAACAATAGTCACTTCTCACAGTACGTTTCTGTAGTGTCATCTGTCTAACCCACTCAAATCCTACTTTACCTTGATAGGAATAAAGATACGAGTCTTCCTAAATGTGGATCTCTTATACAAATGAAATCCATTTTCTTCTGTACTGAGCATTCGCTGTTAGAGAAGGCACTGTGTGTATCTCCCCATGTGCCTCTGGACTTCCTCATTATCTGAATGGGTCACAATTTTCAAGGCTAGATATTCTAAATGAGACTGAAATGTAAGTGTAAGACCTAATAGGAGGAGTTCAGGGAGAGATTTCAAACATCTCAAAGTATTCATGTAGCCATCATGTAACATCTCGTTTTTTGTACTCTTGAAAGGAAGAAGCCTATTTGAAGCATTATTTTTTTTCTCTGTAGTCTATGTTCTCATACATAGAGTAAGGATCTATTCTTGAGGTTTCCTATCTTGAGATTTGAGAATTCCCAGTGTGTAATTATTTGAAATGTCTTGCAGCATAATAAATAATTGAGAGAGCTGGGAACTCTGCTATAGTCACATATTTAGAAATTAATTAATTTGTGTTGCTGACTGTGTTAAGTTTTTGGTTCTTATCTTCAGGAATGCAGAAAGGCTATGGAGTCAGGAAGGTCTGTATTTTAATTCTGTAATACTTTCATCTAGGTTAATTCTCTTTTCTGTTTCACTTCTACAACTGAATTAATATGTAGCTACACTACAAGCTAAATATCAGAACAAGGAAGACAGAAGCTAATTTCCGTGGTTGTGCCATTGTACATGGTTTGTGCATCACCATTGGATTGCTTCGTGTGATTTAAAATGGATATGTAACTAAGTATGTGAAGGGAATATGATTCCAAAAGGGTCCAGAGCCAGGTAAGCAAAGGGTCCACCTCTTTGAGGATATTGACTCAGTATCTTGGTTTTTAGGTCAAAATAACAACCTTTCTGAGATAAATGGAGAAGTATTCACATCTTGCTCAGCTATATATAAGTCCAGCATTCTGTGAGGGTTACTTTACAGCATGTTTAGCTGCTTGGGCAAATTTAAGGCTCCTGTCTTTGTGAAAGAATAAGCTTATCAGATTAAGAGCCTATTTGGAAATCTCTGTCAGAGGGTATAAAGGAGAGGTTCAAGTGACTCTGACTTACTGAACCTATTGCAGAGCACAGATTTGACATTTTTCTGGTATAGGAAAACTCCCTTGGTAAAAGAATCACATAACACTCTCTGTAATTCAACAAATCCTAGATTTTGAAGGATGACAGAGTTCCTTCACGATTGTTTATTGTGGAACAAAACAGAATTTGTAGCATAAAATACTTCAATTTGTATTTAAAAACAGTATTCAACCTGGGCTGAAGGATTTATGTGATAGAGAACCCAGCAGAGTAGTTCTATAATCAAGCATTCTCACAGCTCAAGATTTCCCATTGAAATTTTCTAGATTCAGTTTCAAAGACTGGTATTTATGACTGTCAAAAAAAAAAAATCCCTCCATGCTGGTAATCAAGGCTGTGAGCTAGACAGAACTTAAAAGTCATGGTGTCCATGTGGGGATGAGGGGGTATGAGTGCACCTCAAGCCTTACAATGCGTCTTTGATATATCTTTGCACATTGTTCATTCTGCAGAATAACTGTTTAAAATATGTGACAAGTAATAACTTCAGTGTGTGATGATAATTATTGAAAAGGTAGTGCTATTTCCTTATTCTCTTTGATCTTTCTCTGGTTATGCATGCACAGACTACATTTACCCTCTTAGCTACAACTTTGCATTAGGAACTCATGTTGAACTGGTTTTTTCAAGGGATTAGCCTTTATTCTATATGGAATTTTTCTTCTGCTGATAACCACACATCAGAAGTAACTGTAGCTAACAGGAGCTCAAACTATAGTGCATCCATGTTGTCGTGCACTTAAATTGGATTGGCGAACTCCAAACCCCTACACATGTGAAAATCAAAGTTTGAAGGTGTCAGTTGAAAATGTAATGATTTTTACACTGAAAATATTGATTTTTTTCCTATGACCTACCTTTGGTGAATGTAAATTGGAGAATAATACTGACCTTCTAGAAAAGCTTGGGTAAATGGTTAGTTGAATGCTTATTTATGTAACTCACTATCTCTACTAAATTTAATTTGAGATGTTCTTGTAGTGATGATGCTGATTCTGAACTTGTTTTTCAAATTAGAATTTTGAAGAAAAATAATACATGAAAAATGAAATCTGTTGTTGTACTAGCAGAATATCATATACATCAGAAATGTACTGATTTGGGTAGTGCAATTCTGTGTTCTCCATACTGCCTACCTTTGAGCATCTGGCTCAAGATAGGAACTTGTCTTGTCAATTTCTCTGTTTTCCTGCATGTTTTCCCAGCTCTAAGAAGCCTGTGAGGCTACTAGCTGGCACAAGCACAACATGATCTAGCTCTGCCGAACTGTGTTGTTTAAAACAGGGCAGTTTGATGTTCTGACACAGATACTGTGAGCTGGGGCTCACTCGTTGGCCTCCCTGGGCCCTGAAATGTGCTTTCTCCAGAAGTACAGACTCCTCCAGCACCTGGATCCAGGAGCTGTGAGAGCAGGCTGCTGACAGCCACTCATTGAGTGATGGCCTGCAATCATCAGGCAACTGAAGTGATGACTCCGTGTCCAACATCAGCCCGGGAAAGCCAAACAACCATTTAGCAGGTGACAGGTCTGGAGACAGGAATTCCTGGGGTGTAGCTCAGCCTCGGCTGGGGCACTTTTTCTTGCTTTTTCTGCAGAGCAGATTCCACTTCCCACTTCAGCTCAGCAGGCTCCCTTGTGCTGCTTCTCTCTTAGCTCTCCTTTGATTCTTTGCTCTTTCTTGGCTCCTGCTCTGCTTCCAATCTGATTTTCCAAGCCTTCACAGGTATTACATGGCTGTGAAGTTAATGACTGTTTGTATGTCATTGTTGTGGTTATTGTTGCATTCATTTATTATTTTAGAAGTAATCTATATTTGACAAGAATGCCTGGGAAGTGTTAGTCTGAACTAGAGCTCATAAAAAAAAATCTAGTACACCAGTTGAACACTGACTGAAGGTCATAATGTTTAAAGAGAGCAAAATTAAATATCATGGTCTCTTCCTCAAGGAAGAGATTCCGTGGTGTGTCAGTTGAAAGGGAGAATAAGCAGTGATCGTTCTTTAAATATCTTGCTAATAAAATTCTCTCCTTCAGAAGAAGTTTTTAGTGGGGCTTCCTAGGGAAGGAAGTGGCCATAGAGTAAGTTCTCAGCCTTCTAATATTGAGACAGCCATGCCCTCCAGATAGTATAGACTTCTCCTCCAAAAAAATGAACGAACAGGGAGCACATTGTTTGCAACTGATATGAGCTGCCACTAAGACAAATAGGAATCTGTGATCCTCTTCCTTTTCTGTGTTTAGCATTTGCAGTTCGGTAATTGAATTTAAAAATGAATGTTTCTACGAGATTTTAAAATAGTAAGTGCATGTGTATTTGACATATGTGCTATAAACTGGCAGAGGTAAAATAGGAACTGAAGTATTAAGACATCAGAGATTGCTTTTTTAGGTAAATGACCTCGTGTCTAACACTGGATGGCACTGAAGTACACACTATGGAGCCAAGTAGGGTACAGGAAGTGGCTAAGTTCCATTACAAAGCTACATTCTGCATGGAACTAACTGGATAAGGGGTTTTCATGGTATTAACCTCTCCCGAAATAGTATCTCTTTAAGGTGCTATGCAAAGAGGATTTATAAGTCGTCTGTGAGGTCTGATTCAGAATTAATCCTGGCATTATGACAGAAACTTAGCAGACTTGTTTAGTGATATAGTGACAATTTAAAAATTTATATTGAGACTCCAAGGCAGAGTGGAAACTCTATCCTGACACAGTGTGGGCTAAGTTTCTGTCTGGTTTCATGTGAAGCTGTCTTACCTACTGACTGACATATGCAGTTTGCTGAGAGCTGAGTATATGCCCTCTATTTAAGAGGGATATTTCAATGTTCATTAATATGAAAGACTTGCAGTGGTGCAACCCAGATGAGGAAGGGAACTGAGCATGTGCTGAATTTTAAGCACAATAGAAGTCCTCTGGGTATTAAATAGCCTCTTGCTTCAGTGCTGACCATGTGAGTAGAATGAAGAACGAAGAATGATGCTGCAATGCAAGCATCAGATGACTGTCAAGGTCTCCTTCCTGCCTTCTCAAATCTGCACCTACTGTGTATTCTACAGAACAAAAGCCTCAAAATATTCCATTTTGGGGTGATTTTGAAGACATCATCTAGCCTGAATTTTAAGTTTTGCATTTTTCTTACTCTTAGAATTTCTGTGTCTTCAGAAGTCTTGTGTATAGCAGAGCAATAAAAGGGCAGGATCCCTCCTATTTTGTACATGTCAAAGACCTTGTCAAGTCCCTTGTTTTTTGCTATGACACAGAGGCCATCTGCAGAAGTTGGGCTGATTCCTTCATGTAGCTCCCTTTAAAAAAAACCATAATATTTCTTCATGTTGCAAGGAATACAAGTATTTCCTTTGTTTCATTATTCTTTTTGAAACCATAATGATTAATTTTTAGTCTTGTCCTTAACTATGTGCTGTTAGTTTTGATGCTTGTACTACCTTGGAATATTATCCTATATTTTATCAGAGATACACAAAGTATCAGAGACTGCTCAGTTCATGCCAAAAAAAATCGTTTTCCTCTAACAGTAAACCTAGCCCAGTAATAATATATTAAGATTATAATTTTTATAGCAATCATTACCTGAATGAGATCTCCCAGCTTCTTGTATATGCAAAGTTTCTTTTTCAACAACTTTTCAGTGGCCTCCAAAACACCTTCTTTGTTGTGAGTTCAAACTGGAAGATGTTCTCTGTTGGTGACATAAACTAATCAAAACCTAATTTTGACACCTTTGTCCACAAATTACTGGGATCAGTAACTGTTTATCTTGTCTGGTGGAGACTGGCACATGGCAGCAGCATCTGGCTAGTAATTAATATTTAAACTTACTGATTAAAGCCAACACACAGATATGGAGTAGTAGAAGATCTAGTAGTATTTATGTCTCACATACAAAAACTGAAATTTGGGGACAGGACTGCTGTGTCCATGCAGAGGTATAGGATGAGTCAGTCATAGTCCAAGACAGACATAAAAACCAGAGCTGTGCTTTCCAGTGCCGCATCACACTGATCACAGATCGTAATAAGATATGACAGCCTGTGGAGTTCCTCTTTCCGATGGGCAGCCACGCTGCTTTTGCTACATTTTAATTCTCCTGTCATGCTGTGTTGTTGCAGTCTCCTGTGCTGGTACGTTGTATGTTGGATACCTAACCTAGAAGACTAAAGATTCTGTTTTGAATCTATGATCAAAGAACTGGAAGTCTGTGCAGATACTATGATAAGAATGGGAAAACTGTCCAACAAGGAGATAAACTTAAAAGCACTTTTTAGTAGTTAAGAATTTGTCTTTTACAAACAGTTCCAAGAAAAAAAACACACTAATATAGAATATGGTTTTAAAAATATATATTTAAATAATTCATAAAGTGAGATGCAAACATGTCATAACATAATTTTTAGATTATCCAGTAATAAATTCTAACATCAGTGATTCATTCCTTCACCTCCTATTCCCTCAAAACTTTTTGCAAAGATTTTGTGACAGGGAAAAGTAATGACTATGCACTTTAAAGCTCTATTCTTCTGAAACCTGCAGACTGAGGAAACAGTAGTGACTCATTCTTCTTGTGTGTGGTTCTTTGCTGCATAATATTTGTTGATAGTGTGTGAAATGCCACATACATAAACCAAAATAAATATGCCCCTCATTATGATCTATAGTTTGAAGTCATAAATCCTGAAATACTGCTAAAAATACAGTGACTTTCCTATAAGTGAATGAAAAGTGTCTCACCTTTTCATCAGCTGCTGGTGTCCCTAAGTAAACAATTACTTGGTCTAAAAGAAAGTGTAGATGGATAGAAAAACAAGCCTTCCTTCTTGTGAAATATCCAATGGCACTTACTTTACAGGGGTTACACAGAAGTCCATCAAACTAGGGAGAGGAAAATAAATAAATTGTAACATGCCTATAGATTGTCCCACAAAATAATCCTGATCGATGCTCATGAAATTTTCAGTATAGTTCAACCCTGAGAAGCCTTAAATTGTTTCTGACATTGCAGTGGTTTATATATCATTTTTATTGGCTTAATGAAATATACATGTGTAGATTCTTCCTCGCCTACCCTTGACTCTTCCTAATGAGGTCATCTTTTTGTAGCCTTCATTTGCCATAACAACCACCTTAAAGCAAAAGCAACAATATAAATAATTTGCTAACTACTGGGAGTTAAACTTGATATTAAGATGTATTCTAGGTATTATATGTATTCTAGGCTTTATACAGTCACCCATTCAAGCTATCTGTCCTAACTCTGCTTATGAAAAAATAGGATTTCATTGATAAAAAAAAATTTCTTAGATAAAATTTTTTGACCACAATTATGCTGATCATCTTACTATTTACTTTTTACTAGTATTTATATTAAAATTTTATAACCCACTGTAAACCCAAGAAAACGATCAGCAAGAAGAGGCAGTTTTAATGAAGAACAGGACTAAGCTTTAGGTGTTGATTCCTAATTAAACTGAAGTTGCAGGATAAATGATAGATTTCATTTTGAGTATGGGATAATGCTGAGATCTTTGAATTTAAGGAACAGTTTATGACCCAAAAGCAGCAGTGTATAACTTGCTGGTTGTTCAGCCCACGAGTGATGTTCATTTGCACCGGGGTTTTGATACTAGAGATACCAGAAGGGGAAAGTGCAAAGAACAGAATTAATTTATTTAAATTCTGATGGTATTGCTATATCGGGATAAACTCATTGCTGTATTTTATTTGCCTTCTTTACCATACTTTCTGTTTTGCTGTGATACTGTTTTTGCCTCCAGTGTCTGATGCATAAGTGCCACAATTATACAGCCTTATTCCACTGACAGAACTCGTCTGAGCACATATTTGTACGTGCTCTGCTGATGTTTGTAAACTTACAGATTTTATTTCTTGGTTGGTTTTCTTGGCTAGTAAGAATTGAGAGAGAAAGAAGGAGCAAGAGGAAGTTACGGCATTTGATCTTCCCAAGTCATTGCCAAATGTGATGGGGCCCTGCTTTCCTGGGGATGGCTGAATACCTGCCTGCCCATGGGAAGTGATGAATGAATTCTGTGTTTTGGTTTGTTTGTGTGCACAGCTTTTGCTTTACCTATTAAACTGTCTTTATCTTAACCCATGAGTTTTCTCACTTTTACTCTTCCAATTCTCTCCCTCATCCCCCCAGGGTGGTAGTGAGTGAGCAGCAGCTTGGGACTCAGCTCCCCACCAGGGTTAACTTGGCACCTGACTTCTTCAAATATTGTTTCTTGTCATATTGGATACTCTGTTACAGAGTGCTGTGAACTCTTGCATAGCTTCATTACAGACTCTGACTTCCTGTCCCTGACAATGTCTTATTGTTCTGTCAGAAATTCATTGTGTTCGCCCCACCTCACCTGATCCGTGACATCTCTGAACTTCTTGTCCCAGAATCTGTTCCTGATCTGCTCTCTCAATAGGCGTTCAGTCCTCCAAAATCATAAGACCATTTCTTTTTTAATGAGGTTAGCAACATGCTCTTTTTTGCACTTTCCTTTAAATAGAACTATTTTCTTACATTTCACTTTTTTATGGAGTGCTATTCTCTCTGGTTTCATAGAAGTCAGTTACCACTGCCCAACAACTAAAAGGCATTTAATTTATCATGTCCTTCAAAACCAAATATCATCCTTTAGTCTGCTTGCAAAGTGAATTCTTGTTTAAAATTTTTCCAACACCCATGTCTACTGCCACAAAGTCTGTACTCATCTGTACAGATTTTAAACTATATTTGGGCTTTTAGCTGCTCCATCTTTCCCATCTGGGTTTCTTTCCTCTGCAAGTGATGACCCAGCAAGCGTGGTTTTACAATCTCCCTAAACCAACAGAATATCTGGCTGCCATTAAAGGTAATGATCTCTCCATTACTCCCTGCTTTGGCTGCACATCTTGCTGCTATCTATGGGCTAGTGCTAGCAGCTATCTAGATAAATGAAAACTCAACCTTTTTTCTTTTCTTTGGCTGCTTTTCAGCTGTGTCAATTTCCTGATCCAGACTGTTGTAGAGATCCAGCCTCCCATAGCATGGAGGAGACAGGAGGGAAGGCAGAAAAACCACAGGCTTGGGGAGGAGGAAGAAGTAGCAGAAACTTTATCCTTATGTCTTAATCTTCCTGCTAGAAATCTATTTATCCTGTGTTCACCTTGTACAGCAAGATGCTGCATCCAGATTCAGATATAATACTGAGCTTTTAAATTCAGGTTCTCCTGTGTGACAAGAATGAGGATATGGGCTGTATTCTTTTGACAACAGATGTAAAATCTGTTTTGATTTCAATATAATAAACACAGAAACAACACAGAAATCAAAGTAGTCCTTCTTTATTGTTGTGTGCTTAACATCTTTCAATCTGTTTAAGCGTGTTTAGACTGCTAGGGCAGGAGAAGATCCTGCAAGCAGAATTACGAACCTGTAGAAAATGAATTAGTTTGTATATGACATGGACAAAGTAGTACAGGCAAACTGGATGGTCCCATTGTTAAAATACTGAGCTTTATAGACACAGTCCTCAGTTTAGCCTTTGGGCGTATGGATAGTTCCACCTCTGATTCTGACCTTGTGGCCATGTCTACACTGCAGATTTTGTTGGTCACCTCACAGCAGTGAAATGATGTGCTGGGTTGACTCTGGGTGGATACCAGGTGCCTTCCAAAGTTGCTCCATCACTCCCCCTCCTCAGCTGGACAGGAGAGATAAAATATAATGAAAGTCTCATGGATTGGGATCAGGGTGGAAAGAGATCACTCACCAGTTACTGACATAGGCAAAATAGACTCAGCTCAAGGAAACTGACTTAATTTATTGCCAATCAGGTCAGAGTAGGATAATGAGAAACAAAAACAGATCTTACAACACCTTCACCCTCTCCCTCCCTTTTTCCCAGGCTCAACTTTTCTCCAGTTTTTCTCTACCTCCTCCCCAGCAGCAGCGCAGGTGCACTGGAAATGGAGGTTGCGGTTAGTTCAAAACTCGTCTGTGCTGCTCCTTCCTCCTCAGTCTCTTTTCTTGCTCCACTGTGGTGTCCTTCCCATGGGAGGCACTTCTCTATGAACTTCTCCAACATGGATCCTTACCACAGGCTGCAGTTCCTCACCAACTACTCAGCGTGGGTGCCTCATGGTTTGCCATCCTTCAGGAACAGGCTGCTCCAGCATGGGTTCTCTGCACGGTCAACAGTCCTGACAGCAAACCTGCTCCAGCCTGGGCTCTTTTCCATGGGGTCACAGCTTTGTTTGGGCATCTACCTGCTCTGGTGTGGGATTTTCCATGGGCTATATCTGGGTAGCTGCTCCACCCTGGACCAATATGGGCTGCAGGGGCACAGCTGCCTCATCATGGTCTGCGCTGTGGGCTGCAGGGGAATCTCAGCTCTGGTGCCCAGAGCACCTCCTGTCCCTTTTCTCCACTGACCTTGGTGTCTGCAGGGCTGCTTCTCTCACATGCTCTCACTCCTCTCTCTAGCTGCAGTTGCTGTTGCACTGTTTGATTTCACTCCCTGCTCTGCTCCCCCTTCCCCCACCTCTTAAACAAGTTATCCCAGAGCCGCTGCCACTGTCACCAGTGGGCTGGCACTGGCTCTGTCAGACACAGGGACAAGTGCTGGCAGCTTCTCAAAAAGTCACCCCTGTGAACCCCTCACAACCGAAACCTTGCCATGCAAACCCAAGATAAATCGCAAACGTTTAGCAGAAGCATCACAAAGGGTTTCATGTGCCTTCTGCAAGTGTACCATCCCGTAGACATGCCCTGTGAAGTCCTAATTCACAAAAGAACAAATCAGTCTTAAATTCAATAGGAAAATTGTTGTCTCCAGGGAGTTTTGGATTAAGTAGCACCCAAAGAGCAGTTTCAATAAGTGCTTAAAATAGTGACTGCATTATCTCTTTAAAAAAAAACCAAAACAAATGCAAGAACAACAAATAAACCCCTCACTGTTGCTGCAGCAATGTTAAAAAGTACTTTGTGATACAGAGTTTCAAAATGTTTTACTCTACAAGGACAAAAAAAATTGTTTGTGTCTGAAGGACTTTTCTTTCTTTCAGGTCAGTTTTCAAAACACCTAAATAATAGTCCATCAGTTTGGTTTTCTATTTTCCTGGAGAAAGATATTAGAGTGCCAGGGGTGTATGAAGAGTTCACACCCTCCACTGTAAAGATTATGACACAAAGAAGCAGGATGCCTTGGGATTAGTTAATGATGTTGTAAATGCTCTTAACTCAGCCAGCTGTTTTAATTTGAAATCTCAACACAGGACACTGCTGCAGAATTTGTACATAGACGGGGAATAGAAATGAAGGAATTCTATTCTTCATATAATTGTTTAAAGAGGCAAATTGAAATGCTTTCTTTCTCGATTTCCGAATGAAAAGCAAAGGTGCTTATCCACTAATAACTAGATCATAACAGGTTCAAAGTTGGCAAAGGACTTTTCTGTTGTGCTCAGTTTTCCCTCTGGAAACTTCATGCAGATTATGATCACTGCACTAATCAAAGAGGAGACCACTTTGGAAATCGTCCTATAATTCTGTCTTCACTTTGGATATTACTCACTATTACAGAAATATGCTATTTCTTATATTTAAGGAACCATTTTGCAGTATTCCAAATCTCTCACTAGATTCAAAATCTTTCTTTCATCCAAAAGTAACGCAATATGTGAATTTCCATCTGAAGCCTCTCCGCACATTGGCTTTTATATTTAGAATAAAAAGTTATGTTGGTAATCATATCTGATACAAGCACATACATGAAAATTTTACTCGTGGGATGAATGAGACCAGATACCACAGTAATCCACTTCTTCTAGATGATAATGTGTTTGGTGTCACTAATCCCACTGCTTTATCTCTCAAGGAACCCATAAACACAGGCCATTATTTTTAAGAAGTTTGTTTGATGACTTGGACATTCATTTTTCTGGTTTCCTTTCTATCTACCATTAGAAAGAACGGTATCATCCCAGGTGCAGGCAACTTCCTATTGCATCCTTGTGACTGAAGGGAAAGAAACAGAAGGAGCAAAGATGGCATACAGATGAAGTAAAATCTAACATGTAAATTGGAGAGCAATACAGCTGTCAAGAGGAACCAAGACAGAAGTGTAACACTGCACCAAAAAGATAAAATATGCAGGGAAAGAATGATTACAAAAGAGCGAAGAGAAAAAGACAGTAAGAAAATAGTGTAGTGAATGAGGGTCAGGAGGAAATACACAAGGAAAAACTGATTTCATGGTTGTGAATTTGTCAATGACTACTTTGAAAATGTATATGAAAGACTGTTCTTTGAATGATTAATACAAGTTGGGTGTCTGATATGATGCACAGTTTTATCCTCTTTCTACAGTGGCATAACTGAAACTATCTAAACATGTGATAAAAAGTAATGCTAAAAATAACGTAGTAGAGAGATTACACGGAATAGGAATTGGAAAGATTTGAATTTGGGGCTCTTTGTAAGTACTCCATGGAACAACAATTGTGCTTGGTCTTTTCCCATATGCTATGAATAACTTCTGAAAGCACGATATTGAGATTTTGAAAGTGATCTAAAATAAGGTTTTGTTAATAGCTGTAAGAACAAAGCTGCAAAATTTTTAGCCTAATATTCTTTGGGCACAGAATCACAATATACAGTTTCAATACTTAATTTCTCTGTGGCAGTTATTCCATACTGTTTTTTGCTTTCTAAACATGTCTACTAATTGTGATGATATGAGAGTTTAATGCACTAAGTTTTTTTTTACTGTTAATGCTAATCCACTGACCTTAAGCAGCTTGAACTGAAGATATTTATAGTTTGGCAGTGTCTGGAGTCTTGGATGTTGAGTGGGAAAGCAGTAAGTGCTTCCTTCAATTGTTTGTTTCTGACTATCAGCTTAGACTCTTAGCATTCTATCAACATCTGGGAGCAGGTGGCCTGTTTTGTCTTGTATTCACTAATGTTGCTGAAGTATTTAAAATTACATTAGTGAGAATGGTCTGATGACAGCACTGTGCTATATGACCCGTGATCCAGGGTCGGTTTCCAATTTTAAAGCATTATGACAGAGGCAAGTGCAGAGCAGCACCACTTTGAGCAGTTCTGGAGACCCTAGGGGGCTCTGAAAGACCAAACAACAGATGGAAAGGAGCATTTAAGCACTTCTCTTTATAGCAGGCCTAAGGCAAGTCTTCTAATTCTTTTTCATTGTTCTTCTTCAAAAGAAAATAAAGAACTATTTTTTAATGCTTGGATGAATTTATTGCGGAATCTGCCTTTTGGTTTGGTTTGGTTTTTGGTTTTTTAAATGTAACGTCATGAAGCCAAGTGAAATTTTGGGAGATAAAAGTGATTCTGCACAGCTTCTATCTCTTCTACAGCATGTCTGACTTTGTCTGGTCTTAAAATCCAGTTTGCAAATGAAACTGTCCATAAAAATAAGGATTCTTAAAATAGATCTTACTTTTAATATGGATGTTTAATTTAAGAAGTATAGACCAAGAAGTAGTAGAAGCAGAGTTCAGGGCAGAATGTCAGGAATACATTTTAGTTAATGTGCTGAGCAAGCACTGCACCCCTGAAAGTTTAAAATAATCTTTTAGAAGGTCCTTCAAGTCTGGAGGGAAAGACATTCACTTGTATTGGATGTCCAGACTGGCATACTTGGAAAAAGAAGTCTTCTGCAAAAAGTTATGGACACTTGAAATGTACCAAAAACCTGCCTGATTTTACCAATGTTATCCTTTGTTCTAACAACCTACCTAAAAAATATGGTCTGTGTGCATTTCAGCAAAAGGTTATAGGTACTTAATTAAATGCAGTCCACTTTTGCTCTTTACGTACACAGCTTATGGAAGTCTCATTGGGACTTCAGCAAAGCGTGGCTCTATTTGTTTAGCTGGGAGGGGAGACACCTTCCATGTTAACCAGATCTCTCTTTCCTTCTGTTAGTTTACCTTCCTCACTCCCTCACAATATTTCCTTTGGAAAATATTTTCAAAATATTTTCCAGCAAAATTATTGTTTAAAGATGCCGAATGTTTATACCAGCATATTTTTATTGATTTTTAAGTATTGTTTTGGCAGTTTAGCAAAATCTCAGTGTAAATTGCTGCTATATATAAAAGACAAATTGACTGATTGCAGTGAATGTGGCATTACTGGCAAAGAGGTTATGCTGCAAACATAACAAACCCACAAATGATCTTTCTTTCAAGCCATGAGGAAAAGACATTATTAGAAAGGGATTGTTGCTTCAAAAAGTATCATAAATTTATAAGTTATTGTCTTATTTCAAGATTTTTTTCTGCTAGAAGGCAGTCTTCAAGTCTTGCCCCTCTAAACTTGCTATTCAACAAAAAATAAAGGTCACTTATAAGTTAAAAAACATGAAACAAGTGAGTTTTTCAACAAGTAGCTGCAGTCTTCAAATGGCAAATTATGAAGAGTATCTGAAATAGATGCAAACTAAAAAAAAAGACAGAAGTATTAATGAAAAAGGGGGAGGAAATTTCAGATTAGAAGGATTCCCCAAATATTATAAAATAGGCAACTCAAATTAAAATGCTTCTGCCTCTAACTATTTCTATAATTAGCTCTTCAGTCTCTCTTTTTCCCCTCCATCATTATGAGGTTTTCAGGCTATTTTTGTAATGAATTAAATAATCTCTTTATAGCAGTTTGCAGAGTCTCTCTAGGGAAACAATAGCATTGGGAAAATCCTGTGTATTTATCAGGCAAGCAGTGAATTCTGTGTCTTGAAAACCTAACATTATCTGGTATGTGAGTGTCAATGACTGGTTTAATTATACAACCCTCAGTTAGTAAGAAGTGGAAATATCTGTCTATATCTCTCCTGTTGTAAAAATCTGTCTTTTGCATACCTTTTGTATTTTTAATACAATAAACAAATGTACTTCCCTCCCTCTACCCATGAGATCTTCTCTTCTACTCTGTCCCCAGCAATATTATTACCTAATTTTAGGCATTTACTTACTAAAGAGTCCACATATAAGGTGACAATCTAGTTATCTTTAGAGACCATTGACAGAATGAAGGCAATCCTGTCCTCTGAAAACAGACAATGAATCTGCTAACTTCTGCTTTAGAAGTAGATCTATATCTTTGTTAATTAAATAGAGAGATACAGAGATGGCTTAGATGTACCCTCAGTGAGTTTGCAGATGACACCGAGCTGAATGATGTAGCTGATACTTTAGAGGGAAGAGATGCCATCCAGGTGCACAGTGACAGGCTTGAGAGGTGGGCCCGTGTGAACCTCATGAAGTTCAACGAGAACAAGTGTCAGAAACTGCACCTGTTTTGGGGCAAACCCAAACATGAATTAAGACTGGGAAATGAGTGGATTGAGAGAAGCCCTGCAGAGGACTTGGGGTATTAATGGACACAAAGCTGATTATGACCTGTAAATGTGCACTCACAGCCCAGAAAGCCAGTTGGGTCCTGCGCTGCATCCAAAGCAGCGTGGCCAGCAGGGTGAGGGAGGGGATTCTGCCCTTCTGCTCTGCTCTGAGGACATCCCACCTGGAGCAGTCTGTTCATTCAGCCCTGGTGCCTGTGGCGTGAAAAGGACATGGACCTGTTGGAGTACAGAGGAGGCCACCAAGCTGGCCAGAGGACTGGAACACCTCTCCTGTGAGGAAAGCCTGAGAGAGTTGGGGTTGTTCAGCCCACGGAACAGAAGGCTCCATGGAGACCTTATAGCAGCTTTCCAGTTCCTGAAGGGGGCTTACAAGAGAGCTGGGGGGGGACTTTTGGCAAGGGCATGTAGTGATAGGACAAGGGGGAATGATTGTTGTAGATTAGATGTTAGGGAGAAATTCTTTACTGTGAGGGTGGTGAAGAACTGGAACAGGTTGCCCAGAGAAGCTGTGGATGCCCCATCCCTGGGAGTGTTCAAGGCCAGGCTGGAGGGGGCTCTGAGCAACTTGATCTAGGGAAAGGTGTCCCTGCCCATGGCAGAGGGTTTGGAACGAGATGATCTTTTAGGTTCTTTCCAACCCATTCTATGATTCTATGTCTCTCCTTTGTATATCTAAAGCTGTGTGAGAACAGTATTATTCCTCAATATTCACAATTTAGTTTTTCTTGTTTTCAATGCAATTTGCTTACAGGAATTGAGAAAGTTCATTTAGTTCGAAGTTGATTTGGTTCCACCTTAGGGATTTCCTTAGCCTCCTATAATGCAGCACTTTCACGTAAATCAGAGTTGTACTAACAATACAATGTGGATTTAGCTTTGTGACATCACACTTGGACACAAAGTAGAAGATCACTACTTCCATTGGAAAAACTGGGAAGATGCTTATGAACGTGCTAAATACTGTTTCTTTTAACTGTAAAAGGCACCAATGAGTTGTAAGAGACACTTTTTTCCTAACATTTTTTTTTTTTGTGCAAGGCTTGGTGGTTCAAATATTGCACACATGACTACAAAAGAACGGAGAAATGTGATTACAGCATGTGGGAAAAAAAGCATGGTTCTCAAATTACAGGTGGTAGTGGTTGTGAATCCCTGCAATAGTGGGGTATTAAACCACTGGCATAAGCATATCCATGAGAACTAGCTAATTTCTGAATTGTTCTCAAAAGTAGCACTATTGCTCTCTTGGATAAAGACAATTGTTGTGGGTCTATATGTTGGACATAAAACAGAAAACAAAAAACTGTAACTTTTGGCTAAAATCTGGACAGGAAGGAATTAAATGAGCTATCCTGTGCTTCAAAGACACCATGTGTCACAGAATCCCAGAGATGATGTAATATTACAAAATATTGTCTAGGCAATACTGATGACCTTTTTAGGCTACTTAGAAAGGGATGGGAGTTGAATTGAGGAGTCTGAATAGTGCTCAAGATTCATTCTTTTCTCAGTGATATGCTGCTCCCACTCTTGCAAGGCATTTACATTTATTGCGTTTCTAAATGCTAAAAAGGCTAAAGACTGGAGCCTTTATAAAAAGATGTGCTCTGATAGGAATCTGCTGCCTGCTTTTATGATGCTCTGTCTTGCCTACATTGCGGTGCAAGCTTAGAAGAAGCACCAGCAACTTTGCTCATTTCACCCTGTCTTGTCTTCTGAGGTTGCATTGGGTCCCTCATGCAGGTATAGAAAAGGTTATGAGAAAATACAGTTTGATAACCCCACAACATTTTTTTGAGTTACTTTGTCACGTTTTTGGGGAAAATGACTGAGAGGCCCTGAGGCAAAGAAGCAGACGCTACAGAGAAGAGACAAGTAATATTTGTTTCTGCAGAGTAAGACTGGTTCCTGGGGTTTTTTATAATCAGTGGAGCAGGGGGACTTGTTGGTTATCTATTTTGTTTTTGTAGAAGCAGAAAAATTAATTTCTTTTTCTTCTTCACTCTCACAGTTTAAGCCTTGAGGTTAGTCCAAAAAGTGATTCCTAATCAATTAAAATAAGCCAATTTCATTAATTATATGGCTTCGCTTTAGCCACTGGAGAGGCTTTGGCAGTTGATTCGTCACTTTCTGTACAAGTGTACAAACTCTGTTATAACTTAAGCCCGGTCACACAGATGATGGACAAAAAAAACCTACACAGGAATTCTGAAAGCCCCTCTTGTGTAGGGAAGAGAAGGAAGATGAATCATCTTGACAGCTGAGGGAAGCGTACTGGTTACTTAATTAATAGAAAGGAATTTATAAAGTGAAAGCCGTGTGGATGATACCAAGCTGTGGCTCGGATGCTCTCCCTGTTTCAGCTTCTCTTACTCAGTGAGGAGATGGAAACACAAGACTGGGAACCTGGGACATTCTATGCTCATATTAACTGGTGCTTGTACAGTAGCAAGCCTAGCGAGTGTAGAACAGTCCACTTAATGAGGGCATGATATATGCTGAATAAAAAAGGCTCCTTTCTTTCCAGCTTGAACATCAAGGCTAAAGAACTCAAGGCACATGTGTTTGTGGTTGAGGTCCCTGGCTCAGTGCTTACCTGGGATCAGTTACATGGTGCAGCACATAGCATTATTAGATGATAGCTATTGCAAGATTTTTAGTGAAGCCGTTAATCTTTACATAACTAGTGGAAAGAAAAAAGCAAACAACATGAACTCAGATTGGAGGGAGAGGGATAGGGATCTGGATGTTTCATTCACAGTACTAAACATCCAAAGCAACAGGTCAAAATCAAGATGTTCAAGGATTGTCTTATTTCAGCTGAAGCATTTGAGTGGACCAGTGACTCTTTCATTGTTTCTTTTGTCCATTGTCTGGCCATTTTGATCCATTCAAAAGTCTCAGAAATTATATTTCTGCAATTAGGTCAAACCCATGTTAACTTTCAAGCTTGTGGAGCCATGGACTTACTTTAGTATCTTAGCATTATTCTCTCAGTAAGACCATTGGGAACAGGTCGCAACATCTTTGAACTTTGTTGCTAATCTCTGTCAAGGGTGGCAGATAATTCTTCTCAGTACACCAAACAGACCCAGATGGGGTGGCCTCAAAACCCATGGACAGCAAGATGAATAACTGGACACGAGACTGACAGTTGTTGGATATTCAGTAGAACAGAAAGACCAGTTGGTGCCCAAACCTCACACAGATTTGTGGTAATTTAAACGCAAATATCTGGGCAAGAAATTGTTATGACAGAGGTTAAGAGTTAATGGCACATCAATGAACTAGAATTCACTGCTTCAGCAACTGCTGCAAACCTGGAAGATCTGTTTGTTATTTGAAGTTCATATTCTAATATAATTTGTTATGAAACTTTGGCTGTCTCATGCTGACTGCACCGGTTATTTGAATCTCTGAGTATTATTTTCACTGTAATGAAGTCCCTAAAAAAGGGTACATTGAAGGTTCTGAAGTTTCATCTAGTATTTCTGTAGTTCCCTCCCAATACATCTCCCAGCACAACTTATCTGTAATGTTTTGTCCTTACTAAACAGCCTATGTTTCCACAAAAGAAAAGAAATTTGAAAAGTGTCATAGAATCATAGAATGGTTTGGGTTGGAAAGGACCTTAAAGATCATCTAATTCCAAATCCCCTGCCATGGGCAGCGACACCTTTTACTAGACCAGGTTGCTCAGAGCATTGTCCAACCTGGCCTTGAACACCTGCAGGGATGGGGCATCCATAACTTCTCTGGGAAACCTGTGCCAGTGTCTCACCACCCTCACAGTGAAGGATTTCTTTCTAATATCTGATCTAAATCTACTCTCTTTCAGTTTGAAGCCATTCCCCCTTGTCCTGTCACTACATTCTCTTGTAAAGAGTCTCTCTTCATCTTTCTTGTAAGCTCCCTTCACATACTTGGGAGGCTGCAATTAGGTTACCCCGAAGCCTTCTCTTCTCCTGGCTGAATAATTGCCAGGTCTCTCAGTCTTCCCTCATATAAGAGGTGCTCCATCCCTCTGATCATCCTGGTGGCCCACTCTGGGCTCTCTCCAACAGGCCCATGTCCCTCTTGTGCTGGGGACCCCAGGGCTGGATGCAGCACTGCAGGTGGGGTCTCACCAGAGCAGAGCAGAGGGGCAGAATCTCCTCCCTTGCCCTGCTGGCCACTCTGCTTTGGACACAGCCCAGGATACAACTGGCTGTCTGGGCTGGGTCATGTCCAGCCTCTCCTTTCCCAGCATCCCCAAGTCCTTCTGGGCAGGAAGGACTGTTCATCCTCAGCCTGCGTTGATACTGGGGGTTGCCCTGACCCAGATGCAGCACCTTGCACTTGGCCTTGTTAAATCTCATGACATTCCCTTGGGTTCACTTCTCAGTCTTGTCCAGGTCCCTCTGGATGGCATCTCTAGTGTCCTAATATGTTTTTTTCGGCAAGTCAAGAAAAAATGGCCCATCACTGATTCTCAGGCGTAATAGTCTCAAGAGCCAGAATTTTCTTCACAAGGTGTGCATTGGCTTGTGTTAGCTCCTTGTGCATCATAATGGGACAGACAATAGGCTAAAAGTATCTAAAGGTTAAGTACTTGAAAACATTTAAAAATAAAAGTAAATATAGAACAGTTCCTTGGGTACAACTGGAATTAAAGCACAGAACTGAAAAACTGAGTAAGAATTTTTCAACATGTATCTAATTGTGGTAAGTTCTTGCTCTGTATCATCTCTATCTGAACATATTGTTATACATCTATATGTAATGAAGCTGTAATTAAGCAAACAGATGAAATATATCACTATACCTACATTAGACTAAGTCATCTGAAATAAGTCTACACTTGCTGCAGTGCTTTGTTTATGACAATCTTGCTGATACCGTATTGCGAGGAACTGCTTACCAACACAGAGATCAGAAGAGCACTCATTAATTTAATGAAGAACAAATGATGCTTACCTTTTCATGTGCTTGGTTTCCTGGGAGTTGGGGATGTGGCTGTGCTGACATCTGTGCAGCTTAGTAGCTCATCATCTGTTGCAAGGAGGCAAAGGACAGAATATGAGCAATTTAGCCTAACTGTTCTGCTGATTAAAATTTTTGATTCAAAAATCCAAGTTAGCTGCACACCTAAGGCATGCTTCTTGTTCTGCTGTATGCACACAAACACTGGCATATGTGTGCATGTCCCTTGTCTACACCAGAAACAACCTGAAGATATCCAAAATCCACCTTCAGGACTTCTGGCCTACTAAGACACCAATGCCTAGACAATGCACCAAGTATATAAGCAGAGCAACTGTGTGAGGTGCTCCAGCATCTCTGAAATTGATCCAGGTTATTCTGTGCTGCTAGGTGCCCTAGCTGTAAACTGCTGCTAGATTTATTGGCCAAAGGCTGTGTCTTGTCTACAGGTATTTTTCTGATACTTCTTGGTTGTTATGATGAAGCAGCTGCTGCTACAAAACAGCTAAAAACTGCTACTTAAAAGAAATGAAGGTGGCTGAAAATTAATTTTAGATGTGATTCTTAAAGATCTATTTATTATCCAGACTAGGCAGTGTTCAGTAAATGAGGGATCTAACTACTTACTCAACTTATTCCAAAACCAAAATTAAAAAGGAAGCGTGAAAAGAACCAGTCCATGCTCTCTCTTCATAATTAATGGAGCAATTAACAAAAACTTACTAGCTTACTGCTGGTGGTAAACCACAAAGACAAGATTCATGATTGCATTGTCCTGCAGTTTTCAAATATGCAATTATAATGGACATTCACGCAGAACAGCAGGATTAATAGCACACCTCATAGAACATGGACCAGAAGTAAATAAGTATCTTTGGGAACAGACAGGACAGAGCTCAGCAATAATCTTAGCAAAAGCATCCTGTCAGAAAAGGCTCTCATCAGCTAAGACAAACAAAAAAATTCTTATTACTAAGGTACTATGGAAAGAACACAGACCTTGCTTTCTTTTGAACGTGGGGACAAAAAACCTGCTGCGCTTTGATGGACAGTGTTTGAGGAAGAATATTATGGGAGTAAGGGTATTGTGTCCAGTTAAGCTTTGTGTACTTTTATAAAGAAGAACTCTTGGACATTGTAGGAAACCTCATCTGTCGATCATCTACTAAGAAAGAAAACTGAAGTTGTAAATTCATGCGACTGGAGACCAATGATTTGGAAGGGTGAATCTACCAAACCTGGATAATCTATGTGATGCTTGAAACATACAAAAATTCAGCTATTCAGTCTATATCTACTGTGGCTGGAAAAGTAATAACACTTAACTGATAAGAACAATGACATTAATCTTTCTTTATTTTATTGGTTTGTGTGAAATGAAATTAAATGGTTCCTGTAATTCAAACAAAAGGATAGGGGTTATTGATATTTTTCTGCCCTGATTCTTTCATTGTTAGATGTTTCTATATTCCCTTGCTTGTAACTTTTTGCCTATGTCTTGTGCACCTTTTTACCTTCAGAAGCTGACAAAATATTTCCTAATCAATGAAGGAATTAATTTTTTAAGAGATAATACAGTAACAGATTTTTTTGTTTGCTTCCTTTATGTCTCACACTTACATGGCCACCTTTCACCCTTTTTAAAAAGTCAGCATTTTTTTTAATGTTCATGCAATTATTCATTGCCTGCTGATTTACACAGCTTGGATTTACATGTCTTTGCCAGCTGACCTGTAGTAGCATAGCCCAGATTAGATTTCAAATGAGGGCTCTGCTTTTTAGTTTCTGGCTTAATTTCTGGCTGAGCTACACAGTTCCTGATCAGCTGTGGGTGATTGACCAAACCTTTTGTGGAGCCTTTCCTATTCATAAGGTTGTTTATGGTTTTCTGTCTTACACAAGTATTGTGATAATATTGACAAATAGTTCATGCAAAATTATTGACATAGCACCAAAGGGAATTTTATAACTACCCAAATTCTTCCCCAGTGAAATATGAATGAATGCTCTAAGAATATTTTGGGGGTTTTTTTGGCGTTATTTGTCTGGAAAAACTTGTATTCATAATGCCATCTGGTTTCTTTTTTTGTTTGATTATATTCACCTTTGGTTTTTCAATGTGATTTTCTTACCCAAGAGATGAACAGAGTGATTTGCTTCTACTGCAGTTTCTGCAAGGACCTAGCATCCATGCCATCTTCTCCTAGAATTCGTTTTTTGCGTTCTCCAGATCAAACAATTTTTGTTAATGTTTTAATTGTATTTTTAGCATTTTATTTTATTTCATTAGGCAACTTATCAAGAGGATTTTATTATGCTTTACACACCTTTGTGCTGTTGAAATATTACCTACCTGATTTTTAAGAGGAAAAGCATTCTAAAAAAGCTGTATCAACTGAAGTATGAATCAAATGCTTGAAGACCTACCAAAGTGAGTATTTCCACTTATTTCACTAAATAACTGTCAGAATGAGAATGCAGTTCTAAATTTGCAGATTCAACCGTATGCTATGTAAGAACTATAGTGATTTACAACCTAATGTCATAACAGTGCATGAAAGAAAAGGACTAGGCTTGCACCTGCAAAAGTCTTTGTCGTTCCTGTATTTGATTATTTCTTGCAGTTCCAACAATGGTGAGTTTCTTAAGTAATTGTTAGAATTTTTTTTCCCATGTGGAATAAAAAGAAGTCCTTAGCCTATTATTCATTTTAAAATGGGGTTTGGACTTCTAGGTATAGATCTCATAAATACATAAAAATATTTTTAAATCAGATGTAATACATTGTAGGCAAACATAATTTGTTATTGTTTGCTACCGTTTATTAGAACCAGAAGTCATCTTACTGAAGCTGATTTCAAAGCATTATTTAGATTCCTCCAGGAGAAGAAACCACAAATGACATGATATACCAAAGAGCAGGCACTAAATTAATTTCTCTTTGTCAGAGAAGTGTCACTATTCAATTTACACAAAGTAGTTTTAAGTCCATTGACACTGACACACATGAACTGTGTTCTAACAAAGATAACACTTTCCACTCCCAGGAATATAGATATCCTAGAAGAAAAAGGAAAAAAAAAATAAACAGGAAAGAAGTGTGAGCAGAAGTAGAAGTGTCAGATTCAGCTGTGAGAATATACAGACAGTAATGTAGGTGAGTCAGGGCATTCAACTACGATTTGGGCTGATTTATAGCCAGGCATCATACTATCATTTCAATCAACAGGCAGTGGGAGCAGCAGGGGTATGATTCCCTTGAAAATGAGGGATACCTCATAGCTCCAGGTCATCAGCCAGATACTGAATCTGGCAGACATTTATATGTCCATTTATTTATTATTTATTATTTATTATTTATTATTTATTATTTATTATTTATTATTTATTAATATAATTGTCACTTTAATTTTGTAGTGGACAAGAATGTACTCTTTTGAAATAGCTAGCAAATGTTAGATCCTGAAATGTAACCACGGAATTCCAGTAATTTAGTAACATACAAATATATTCTTAACTTTATAAAAATAATTTAAAATTATGACATTTGTAATTTTCATAGGTTTACTTTCTAGTTCTCACTGTGTTTCCGGACTGAAATGCCCTTTCCCAAGTACTAGGTACAAAGGGAGTTTTCTGTTAAAAGCACAATGGCTGGCACAAGAGACTCCTACTCTCTGCCTAGTATCTCCATATGGTCTCATTTTTCATCCTTTAAAACAATATTAGTACTAGAGTGAGTGGAAGTGTTTCTGTGCAGACTTGGGACTAGGCCAGAAAGCAGTGCCTCCTACTTATGCTCCGGATGAGGTTGTTACCATCTCCCACTCTCCAGTGAGAAGAGAGATATTCTTAATTTGCCGTTCTTCATGATGAACAACTCACAAGGTTTCCATTTCAGATCCTTTTCTTTACTGCAAGTCACTTCCAAGAACTGTACTGTTTCAGTGGTCTGGAGGCATGGCTCTGCCTCTGGATGCCCAGAGGTGTGGTATCGTCCCTTTCCCCATACCTGGTAAGGCTGAGGTGGCATGTGTGCCTGAAGACCGCAGCAGTGCAGCTTGGCTAGGTGCAACAAGCCTGCGTGGAGCACCATGGCAAGCCCTCACAGAGTTCATAAACAGCTTTAGGTGCTTCTGAATATGCTGTCTAACTAGCCTGAGTGATGAGTGTTTGTTGTGATGGAATTAAAGGCCAGTGTAGCATGGCTGCTTTCGAACAGCTGACGAGCTGTGAGTGTGTGTCTCCGTTGTGCTAATTTGCAGCACACATATGCAGTGACTGGTTCAGCCTGCAGAGAAGGATCATTGTGTTTGGATCACATTGCTCATGTTGTTTAGTCTTTTGCTGGCAGAGCCTAATAATCGCTAATTACTGTTCTGCCAGTGTTTGTAACACTGAACTGCTAAAGTACATGACTTTTATCTGGATTCTAGGCTTTTACTCTCCAGCCAACAGCCACACCATCAGGCTGCAACAGGCAAGCTTTAGAAGTGCTTTTCTATGCACCACTGACAATCTGACGGGAGAAGAAAACAGCACTTGTTGAGAGAATCCCAATTAGCCGGGGTTTGACTACCAGCTGGGGTCCAGCGAGGCACGATGAGGCCCAAAGTAGCTGGCGTGGCTAGAAACGTTTTTTCAGAAAACTGGCCAACATTGATATTCCTTCTGCTACTGCTTCCCTCTCTTGCCCCCATTACTGCTCCGCCAATTTCTTTTTGGGTTCATTTCCGCGGATGATGTCCCGCGGGGTCGAGTATCCTGATCCCTGCCGGGCAGGCTGCTGAGGCGAGACCGAGGTCGGTTCCGGGCGGGGAGGACGGAGAAGCCCCACACCCGTGACCCGGACCGACACCGCGGGGCGCGGGTGCCCATCCCGGGGGGCTCCGCACCGGACGAGCGCTGGGTCCACCGTTCGGACACGCGTGTGCGAGCGCTGCCGGCCAACCGCGGGGGCGGGCGGGGGTGCGGGCCGCGGGTCGCCGG
>VZTF01007336.1:146951-157571 GCA_013397755.1 Cnemophilus loriae
CTGCCCTCACCATGTCGGTGGCCGGGCTGAAGAAGCAGTTCCACAAAGCCACGCAGGTACCGAGCCGTCTCCCCGCGCGTGGGGTGCGCTCGGCTGCGGGCGGCGTGTGCGTGGGCATGCACGGGTGTGCGCTGTGCAGGGTCGTGCGCGGGTCTCCGTTCGAGTGAGTGCGGGGTGAGCGGGTTTGTGCGGATGCTGTGCCCGGTCGTGCGTGATGAGTGAGCGTGCGAGGGGCCGCGTGTCCGCGCGGGTGTGCGCGGTGCGCGCAGGGATGTGCGCGGTGCGTGACCCCATGCCCGGGGGGGCAGTGGCTCTACAGGGGTATCCATCTGCGGCGGGCCGGGGCTTGCGGGGCCGCCGCGCCTCCCCCACTCGGCCCCGGCCGCGTTGCGGCAGCGGGCAGGGGCTCCCGGGGTGCGGGAGTAGCTCCTGGGCTACTCCAAGCCCTGACCTCCCCGCTTGGAGCCCGCGGGGACAGCCGCTGGAGCAAATACCCGCCGTGGGCTCGGACCTTCCCTACCGAGGTCTGCGCACCGTGTTTCCGTAGGCGTTGTTTTAGCCTGACTTTGGGAAAACAGCAATAAACATGACCTTTTTGTTTTGTGGGTCTAGACTACATCTGAAATCCGAGTAATGAGGTTTGGTTCTGTTGCCTTAGGCATGGTGTGATGTCGCAGGAAGGTCAGGGTGAGTGTTTCGCCAGTAGTTGAGTTGTTTCATAATACAAAATCTGTGTGTTTCAGTCTACAAGGGTACAGTTTCTGACTCAGTGTGCTTTGGGGCTAAATCTAGAATGGTTTCATAGAAGAACTGCTTTGGATCTAGAGATCTGACACCAAGACCTGTGCAATGTGTGGTGGTTTTTTTGTTTGGTTGGTTTTTTCCTGGTTTGAAACTAAATACAAAATCTCCAGCTATTTGCTATTACTTGCCATTACAGACATCTTCAGGCGGGAGTCTTGGTCGCTGCAAGCAATCTGTAGATGCAGACACACAAGATACATTCAGCTGTTAGACTTTTCAACACCCATGTATTTCCCTTTCTCATGCATCTCATCTCTTGTGCACTATGGGGAAGTATTCCATGAAAGAATGATCCTTAACCCAAGTATTTGTCCAGATTCAGATTTTCCATACCTTGCAGTTACACCAGTACACATTATAACTCTGAATGCAATGGGTTATGTCAAGTCCTGCGTGGGTGCACGCAGGCATTGAATAACAGTGTCTCACCTTTCATGCCACATTGTGCTGCAGCATTGGTAAAATAAGCCTCGCAAGGAAACGGCTGTGCTCAAAACAGATGCTGTAGGGAGCAGGTAAGGGTGCCTGAGCCCATCCGGCAGCGCCCATCTGCTGCTGCTACTTTGTTGTTTCTTCCCCTGCTGACTATGGTGCCGTGAGAAGCCCAGGAATCATCATTACTGCAATGAGTTCTGGTACTGAAAATAAGAATTTCAGTGTCTGTGCTGTCCATGTTTAAGAAGCCGGCAAGCTGAAGTTCACTTTTTAGTACTAGAAGTCTCAGTTCTCCATTGTTGTAAGCTAATGAGAATGCATCTGCAGCAGCAGAGGTAAACATCTTTTTTTGAAGGAGCATGGTGTGAAAGGTCTGTGCGTGCTGTTTTGTCCTTCACATGACACACTCACACTGATTGTCAGCAGTACTGTCATTTAGAAGGAAGGAAGAGTTTTAGCTGTCTGGAACCAAAATACTAAGTCTCTGATGCCAGATTTAGCAGCCTGACATCTGATGACCCGGGGAATTTTGGCCCCAGCCTTAACTTTCACAGTTTGTTTGCATGCAGGCCGTGAAGACACATTCATGTATGAGAACGACTCACAAGTATGTTGAAGACAGATCTGTTTGTTGGCTTGTTTGCATTATGAGTGAGAAATCTGTGACATAGTTGTGCTGACCTTGCTCTAGGGAATAATCCTTTTGACTAGCATTAAACCCCAGGTGAAATACAGATTGACATTGCTGGCATGAATGAAGCTTTCCAGATAGGACCAGACAAATAGGAAGTTTTAAACATTCTAAATTATTGATTTGGTTCTTATTCGTGTTTATCTATATGATGTGCTGTTTTAATAGAGTCCTAAGTAATATCAAGAACACATCTGGATTGTTTTCTACAATGTAAACATTTTATTTAATTTCATTTATTGTTTTCTGACTTGTAAAATGTCAAACTAACCTGCATGAAGTACTGCCAGTTTAGAAGCCATGCTGAAGAACTTCATACCTGTCAAATTTCATGGACCAACTGCAACAGTAGTGAGTCATTGAAAAGCAGGAGGATACTTTGCACCTTCTGGAATGAATGCGCCCTTTTGCCTTTCAGAAAAACTAATGGGTTTACCTCTGTGCAGCAGAGAAATAAAGTTTAGCAAAATCTTCCTGTGTTTGTAAAAGCAGGGTGAGTCTGGAAGTCCTGACATTAATACAGAATTGCAAGATGTTAGACTGACCAGTGTGGAGCGAGCTAGATTATTCATTTACTTGTAATACCCACAAAGCACCTAAGACGGAGAAATAACCCCATTTGAATGTTAATGTACTGCTGCAAATCTATCATGCATCCTGAAGCTAGGAAGACAGATCTAAACAGTGTTTTTCAGAAATGGGCAACAAAGTTCTGTGCCACCAAATGTTCCCTCTTAGGCACACAGAGTCCTTTGCCAGTAGTGCTGGGCCAGTGTGACTGAGAGAATATTGCTTTCTACAGGTTTATGTACAGTTTTAAAACTACCGCAATCACTTTGAGTGACACAGATTTGACAGTCTGGGGCATTTAAACAGAGTTGTTTTAAAATAGCATGAGCTTTGTTTCCACATGACTGCACTCATTGCATAATATGGCTCTTGTGAGGCAAAGTCAAAACTAAGGTTTCAGAAAGTAGTAATTTCATAGGGAAAGAAATTAACAAAAATTCTAGGAATGGCCACATCTGATGTTCCATTGGAAACAACTGAATAAATGTGACTGACATCTAGATAGCAGTATGAATGTGGCGATTTGAACCAAAAGCCTGTAATGTGGTTTATTTCCTACCACTGTATTCTGCTGTTATGATACATGATTAAATTTGTCTCAACACCAAGACCAAATTGGTGAGTTTGTAACAGTTTATACAGTTTATATGGTTTTACAGAGAAAAAAGTTTGATATTGAAAGAAACATCTGAAGAAATGACTTCAGCTCCACTCATCATTGTCAGTAGCTTGTTAGATGCCCTTACTTTAGGTGGAAAGTGCTTCCATCTTTAACAAGGTAACCTGTGAATGGCACAGTAAGAGAAGGACTCTGGGGGTTAATAAGAAGCAAATGAGACTCCTGCCTTGCTATGCTGCTGTCCACAAAATTCTGTGGTCTTCGTAGGGATTCTGCATTGATTCACAGCCTGTCTGCACAGGTTCTCTTGCAAAAAAAAGAGAATATTAGGGTTCATCTGCCTGAATGTTTTTTTAATTCATTGGTCAGAAGTATGTAAAATGTTTTTCACTGGTATGTATGATGCAAACTGCAACTAACCAATTTTTACTGTTCTGTGTTGATATCAATATTTTCCTAAATCTCTAGCATGCTCTGTATTCATAACATGCTCCTGACTGTCCTGCTGTGTTGAGTGGGAGCTGTGTGTGCTTTTCCAGTGATAGGACATCACCGGTCTTTTCCAGTTGACTGTGGTTGAAGCTGGACTCACACTGGGTCTGCTTTTCTCCTTCCCTGTTTCCTCACAGCCTCACCTACCAAATAATGGTCGGTTTCTGGGTATGCAAAGGTATGTGTGGGAGCTGGTCTGGGAAGCTGGGCAGTGTTATATTTTGCTTGGTGCAAATGCTGCGCCATGTGTCGCTTATGTTGAACTTAATGAGCTCCCTTCTCATGTGATGTGGAAACTTGTGAGCAGTCTGAGGAAGGCAGAAGGAGAGCCGTTTGCAGAGTGGTGTGGCTCTGAGGATAGTGCCCAAACAGGCTGCTGGAAACCTCTGTCTGAGAGGCATGCACCACCGGCAGTCTGTTGGTTTCTGTCAGGGTGGAGTGCCACCTTTTGCGATCAAGGAAAGTGAGCAAATTTTTGATCCAGAAATAAAGACTATTCTAAAAAAAAAGAACTTACTTAGCTGCAAAGGGGATTATTTCCACAGCAGGTAGGGAAATTCCTTCTGTTTGTGCACTGTAGCTTGATTGCCAGATATGTTATTCACATTTGGCATCATTCCCATGCGTCCTTTTATTGATATTACATAATTGAAAGGGTGAAAAATTGACTTTAATCTAAATTGCCCTGTAGTTGGATCCTGTGTAACCCTTTTGAGTTGTTGATGGCTTAAAGAGTCTGCAACAGTTTCAAACCCTGTTTCTAAATCTGGTTGGAGGAACTGCTGCTTTGTGTACTGAAAAGATCATGGCGCTTTTTTCTTTTTTTTTTTTAAGATTTCTCAAACATCTATTACTGTAGTATCTTTTCAGCTGATGGATACACTTTCCATTTTTATGTATTTGTATAAAAGCTGGAGCACTGAATGACACCCATGTCTAAATTTTCTGCCAGTGATCTGTGGAGGCAAAGAATACCCATGGATACTGTGCTCAAAACACAGCCTGCACCAGGTTTTTCTTTCATATCTTGACTTCCATCTTAACTGGAATTATTATACAGCAAGGAAGAACTGGACGCTCTTGGTCACTCATGCAAACCCATCATTGAGTTTTAAATGTGTCCTGATGACTAGCATACTGATAGATTGCACGCTTCATAAAATTGCTGGAGCAGCATAACCAGTTTTAATTGAAGAAGATTTTGCAGAGGTTACTGTGCAGAAGATTCTGTAGTTTTACGTAGCTTTTAATTGCAAATGTAAGGGAGGTTCTGGATTGGTCTGACGTATTCTTATGAACGATGGAGAGTTGAGGAGCTTGAACACTGACTGTCATGACCTAGTGGTGTAGCAGTGAAGTCTTTGGCTTTTAAAGGCTCAGCAGGAGGGACGGAGTTGAAAATCTGCTTTGCGGGTCCCAAGGAGCTGCTGCCACTCTGAGTACATCTGAAGAGAAACTGTGTGGACAGCATTTAGTGGCAAGTGCCCTGATGAAGCAGACTCGTGGCCCTCTTGTCAGTGAAAGTCTGTGGTATGTTCAGGGACAGCCAAAACCTCTTCTCTTAGAACTAAAAGGTCTTCCTTTTGCTGCTTTCCAGAAACTTCTGTGACTCTGGTTCTCAATTTCTTCTCATGTTGTGGCCCCTGATGGACAATGGTGATGCTTATCCTTTCTTAAGTGTATGGAGATAATCAGACAAAATAAAATTGAGCTACACCATGCTATTATTGTGATGATGTTTGCCACAACAGAATTAGCTTGCTTTCAGTGCTCAACTAATCCCGCACTTAATCTTGGAGACAAAATACTAGTGTTTTTATAATCTGAGGTTATAGCACATTGCAGGAATCCATCCAATCTGTCACAGAAGCGCTAGGAGTTAAAATTAATTATTTTTTTTCTTCCAAAGCAGAGAAAAAAGAGAGAAATCATTATTTACTGTGCTTACATTTTTCATAAGATTTCCCTTTATGGAGGCTTTACAGACCTGCATGGTAGAAACTGAAAAATTAGAAGTGGTTGTTTGAAGTTCAGCTTATTTTCAATTTGTCAGTACATGGAAATCACTGTGATGGACCTAGACAGAATGATTCATGGCTATGTAGCTGCACTTGATGTAATAGTGATGATGTTCTTATGTCCATGATAGAGGACATATCTTTATAAATAAACATCTTTCAAATTTTTTTTTTTTTATTCTGTAGACTGAAATTGGACTGATGTAGTTGTTGCAGCATCATATGGTTCACATTGAGTGCAGCAGTTTGCTCTCACCTTCTTTGTCCATCATCGTTCCTCCGCAGAAAGGGAGTGTTATTTCATCCTGGCAAAGGTGCTGCTGAGGCAGCAGCAGTATAACCTTGTGGTTTGGTGTGATGCCAGAGGACCTTCTGAAAGAGCAAGAAGTTCAACCACTCATTTGGCTATTGCACCTCTTACTGGAGGAGAGCTGGAGAATTGAATGCATATCTATTTCAGAACTGATAGGTACCACCAGCTGGGATCCTTATCAGCATCGATGTGATTTTCAGGCTGTGTTTTGGTCCTGTGTTCCTTGGATTTGTTATCACTGTCAAAAGGGGATACTATGCTGAATCCTTTGTAAGCAGAAATTCTGAAATAGAAAAAATTATTGTCTTTCCCTGCCTTTCCCCCCACAGTTCTGTGGCAGCAGGACTCTTCACAGTGTTAAAATGTTTACATTCCTCTCTGCCTCCGTCATATTTTTTGTGGATTTCAGTTTGATGTTTTTAATAACTTGTGTTATTTATGTATCAATTGTCCCTCTTTTTGATTGCCAAATTTCCAGTTTCTATTGGCTGCAAAAAGTCCTTACATGTGAAAAGAGTTTATCTAAACGTTTTGATATAGAGCTTGTTTTTCACCTTTGTGTTGTGAAATTCGGTGACTGTTGTGCAGAAACACCAAAGATACTGTTTATCTTTCAATTTAAAGTGCCTTTAAGCACTAGACATCACTTCTGTTCTGCTTTTGTTGGAAAGAGTGCAACTACAATGAAACAGGGTGGTAGGAGAACATGTTTCATTAGAGCTGAAAGCTGCGGGGCTTCTTCTCTAGGAAGAAAATTTTCCTGCAAATTATTGTTGATTTTGTCTTTTATGACTTTCGGTAGACTAACAAGACTTGCTCTTTTAAGCAGCACTAGATAGATAGATATTTTTGCTGAGTTCCTTTCCAGTCTGTACACTTTTCAGCTTTTTCAGCCAGAAATTCCTTTTCATGCAAAATCAATCTAGATGCAGCAAACCAATTAATAATTCATAAGGTATAAATGTCAAAAATAAATGGTGTTTTGCCTTTCCAGATGAGTCACTTAGAGCTTGACTGTCTTGGAAAGTTACGGCGTTGTAATCTAAGGGCTGAATTGGAAGTGCTGCAATTTTACAAGTATAACTCTGCAGTGGATGGGTTTCTTTCTGCCTTTAGAAGAACAGCTTTTCAACTTAATTGGTTTTTTTTGAAAAGGGAGTTGAGGGCACCAGACTAAGACCCATGCTTCCACTGCAAAGGTGTTTGCACAGAACTGGCTAAGGCATTAGAGATGACCAGTTAGTGTATTTTTCTCTGCTAATTCACCATATTTGTTTTTCTCTAGGAATGTTATCCTTGTCATCCAGACACAGTTAGCTAAAACTATGTTTCGCTTCAGTTGAAGTGAAAGGTGGTTTCAGTATTTAGGAGCAGGTTCTGATTGGGTCTTCTGTTCATTGCTTCATCTCATTTCTTGCATTGGTCAGGAGTGGATGGAATTTGGTTTTATTTTCTGCTGTTATGAAAGAAATTAAGAACTTTTAAAACAGAGCTGAGGCATGAAGAATGTTCCAACCAAATGCAAACGTTTTTAGGAACTAAAATGTTTGAATGTGGAAATGTGCCTTGATGTGCAGAATAACCACGAGTGCACACTTACTGGGTAGGCTCCATCATCTAAGGAGCATTTCACTAGCATTAACAAATGGAAGTTTGTCTTTCAGGAAGAGTGGTTGGGTCTTATGTTATTATTTGCAGTCTATATTTGGGTTTTAAATATGAACATAGTATTCTGAGGCCGACAGGGAATTTTCCTTTCTCACAATATTGATGAAAAACATATTGCCAAATATGAGGTAAATTCACCACTGTCAGAAGTGGATATGATGGTTGCAAGCAGTAAATATGCCTTTCTCCTAGACGGCCATAAGTATAGACAGGTGAAATATGAATTTCTGAAGCATGGGAAGATGAGATTGCTGAAAGCTGAGGCAAGCTTAGGTAAATGATATAAATCTTCAGGTTTTTTAATGCAGAAAAGTATTTTTTCCTCAGTCTTTTCCTCTGTCTTTTTCTGTTTTGTTTCACCTATGTAAGCTGCTGCAAAAAAGGCATATAGGAACAAAAGTTAAGCTTTGCATGGTAGGAATGGGATTTTCTTACTAGAGAGAGTAAGAGCCAAAAATATATAAAACATCAAAACATATAAAATATCAAAACAGAAATATTTTTTTTCTTTGTTTTACAATATTGTCATTCAAAATATGTAAGTCAGGGTGATTTTGGACCTGAGACTTTTCAAAAGCCTGAATTGGCATGTTTTTGGAAGGCTGCATTTTTATGGCCAAAAATCTGTAACATTTGAAATAGAATTAACAAAACCTCTACAGCTTCTGCTAAGTATCCTGTTTTTTTATTTAATGGTAGACTTGGGTGGGAGTAAAATATTAGAAAGGAAGATGAGTGAGGATGAAAGACTGGAGAGGTCCACAATAGGAATCCTTGAAAACTGAACAAAGGCAAATTCTCTGCTCTGGTATGTGGGTGACTGACTAGAGGGAGAAGGAAAGGCAGATGTTAGTGAAAGAAGCTAGCACTTGCTATTTCCTGCTTCATTAGCCTGCTGTTTCCAGGATTCCAGTTCCTGATCTGGACACGGTGGTACTGTGTGTTGTTCCAGCCCAGGAGAAAAGATGACTGTTCCAACAACACATACAGCTTAAGTATCAGCAATGGGTTAATGAGGTCAGCATGAATTTAATGGTGTCTCTCAGTATAGGTGGAATTGAATGTGACTAACAAGGGAAAAGCCAACATTGTTTCTAAGATGACAACCCCGGCTGTTGCAGATTTCCTGTCTCACAGGGAGAAAGAATAAGGAAAAGGCAATAGTCCTCTGCTGCTCTGATTTCAGGATAGTCTTTTAACAAAAACTGCTGCACAGCCACTGAAAAATAAGCTCTCCATGACTTAGTGCTTTTTTCTTTCCCTAGGGAGAGTTTGCTGTCCTGAGTAGACTGATAGAGCCTTTATGTTTTGCGTGTGGAAAGTTTCCTCAGTGCTGGCTGCCAAAGGTTCTGCTAGGTTTTGATCAGCCGAGTCCCCGCATCAAATCGGTGACTCATTCAAACAGTTTGGTGAAGCTCAAAACTCTCCCAGGCAGAAGCTGAGCTCTGGGCTAGCATGTTCCTGGGGCTCCCTGCAGCGCTGTGACGTGCTGGGGCCTGAGGTGCTGTCAGTGACTGAACGTACCCAGCCGGCCTGCAAAGGCAGAATGCAGGAACACGTACTGGCCATGCAGATGTATAGCTTTTTGGGATGAAAGGCAAGATTGTCCCAGTGTGTCTTGCTTCTCCATAATCCTGAAGGAGGAGGAGACCCTTGTACTTTAACATGAGAAAGCATTGGTGCAGACTCTTAGGATGAGTTTCAGTATATTTGTAGAAAAAGGAGCTATCCTTCTGCTCTGTGCTGTTCAGTGCCTGTCATAAGTGACTAAATCATACATATTCTCTTTCTTCAGACCAACATGAGTCTCTGGACATGTGTGCAGTTGTGGCGCTTGAGGTCTGGAGAGTCTTGATGGCATGAGCTGGGGTTTGTCTGTCTTGTTTCTTGATGCACAACCTGGATGTACTAGCCGAGAAAGGAGACGAGCATGCTTGGGTTGAGTTTCTGACAGGAGCCTGCTGGTTCCACTGCAGAATGTGGATGGACTTCTTTTTGCAAGTGTCTGCTAGACTATAGGAGAAAATTTGCGTGATGCCCAAGGGCTGGCCTTACAATCATTTCTTTTGGGCTGATAGGGTAATTGCTCATTTACGCCTCTTGTCTTAAGAACAAGGCCACTTCCCAAATTATGTTTTAAAAGCAGGTACATGGGATTCCTACAAACTTTTATAGAATATGGGCAGCCTTCCTGAGCAGATTTGAAAGCTTCTCTAGAGACATACAGACATGGTGCTGTTATATCTTGTCCCTTGTGAACGACTCTTTCTCTTCTCACACAGCACATTGGAGCAAGTGAGATTTGAAAATTTAATGAAGCTGCAATAAAACAGCCTATTCTGGTTGCATATTTTTCTCATTTCTCTTTGCAGATTGACTACATGTGTGCCCAGGGAAACTTCTTGACCTACAAACAGATTGACTGCTGTAGACTTTTTTTTCCTGATTTCCTCCTGATATTTCTTTAAAACCTTTGGAAAATATTGTTACAGTAAATTGTATTTTCTTTAAATGGTATATTAATTTTCTTGCAATAAAATTAAAGTTGGGAAGGTAAATTAAGCAGCTGAGGGAGAAGCCATAGATGTCAAATGAGCAGTCTGTTAAAGAATGAAGACCAGATCAGGAGTATAAGTAACAGCGTTGTGGATGGCTGAGCCAGAGGGCTCAGGGCTAGAAACTTAGGGCTTTGAAGCATGTGTTGGAGCAGGTAGCAGGGAGCTACAGCAAGAGGGAAGAGTATGATCAGGTATTGTCTTTGTATGCTGTGTTTTAGCAACTTTTTTAGCACTACACTGAGGACTTAACAGAAGACCATATGAGGAATATTTCTTTTTTCCTGTTCTCTATTGCAAAGTCATGTATGTAATCATGATATCACAGCACACTGTGGCCGTATCACTCTGAGAAGTCATCAGGTGTCTGGTATGTCCATTTCCTGGCCTAAAGTCTCCACTGTTGCCCTTGAAAGTGACTGGGTTTGTGGTTATAGGTTTAAGATGTGAAATAT